>LDPL01000122.1:824036-922757 GCA_001305505.1 Neonectria ditissima | reverse complement strand
ATCCGATGATTTCAAATCAATTACATCATCGATTACGCGTCAAAATGAGCTATTTGTCAGCTAATTTGATTGGCTGGATCAGGAGATAATTGCCTATAAAGGAAGGGCGATTCCCCCGGGAATCCAGACTTGTATTCTTCTTAATCATCATCAGTTTCTATCCAATCAGGATAAAAATAATATCATTAAATCCAGAAAATTCACATCTACCCAATGAGCTTTGAGCTAGTCTCTCGAACCTATCACAGAGATCCATTTCTCTCCCCAAGGTGCCCTTGCCTTCTTGTAACCTATTACAAAGGCCACGAGTTCCCGATCCAGCAGTCTATTCATTACCTAATATATCTATACTACTATTAATTATCTTAGTAGAAGTGCCCTTTAACTAAAGTATCCTAGTAGGATAAATAGATACCTATTATTATACTTACTTTCTAATAACTAACTTTATCTTAATTAAAGAGCTTATTCCTAGGGAAATTAGATAAAACATTAATAAATAATTAAAGATTACTTATACTTTAATAACCTTAAGAAGGCTACTATAGTAGCTACTTACTTAATAAGAAGTATTATAAAGTTATTTAATATAATTAGTAGAGGTTTAATAGCTATTCTACTATTTAAAGCTTATTAGTAAGTAAGTAAAGTATAGTCCTAAAGTAATAACTAGATTATACTTATGTTTAACCTAGGTGTTTAGGGTAGGATAAGCTAAGGATAATAGATTAATAATATATTCTTAACTTTAAGGTATATAGCTTATCTTGCTTAAGTAAATTATAAATCTGGTAGTAGGTATCCTATAACTCTATATTATAAAGTAATAGTATTATATTAAATATAGAACCTTTACCTCTCTTAAAGTCCTAAAGATCTCTATATATCTTATCTAGTTAAATTAGTAATAATCTATTAATAATTTTAAAATTAACATACTAACCCTATACTTATAGTGTATATAGTAGAGTTATATATACTATATAGTATAAGTGTTATAGTCTCTATACTCTAGATTAACCTCCTTACTAATATAGGTACTAAGACCTAGAAAGTATAAGAAAGAATCTATAATACATTGTTAATTACTTACCCTTAATATAAGCTTAGTCTTAATCTAGTATTATACCTTAAATCCTATGACTATAGATATAGTACTAGTTTAGAGAAATCCTAAATCTTTCTCTAATATAGGTAAAGATATATATAAATATTACTTTATAAGCTTTAGTAGATTAAGAGTTAATAATAGCTTAGATAAGGGGTATTACTATTTAAGAATTAGTAATATATTATTAATAATTTAAAGATCTCTTACTAATCTAGGCCTTATAGTTATAAGCCCCCTAAATAACCTTATGTTTAGTCTTACTTATAATATACTTAAAATTTATATCTACTTGAAAGGATATAAAGTTTAGGTAGATAAGAAGCTTAACTTACTCATAGTAAAATATAGTAATAAGAAGGTTATCTCCTATATCCTTAAAGATTTAGATATACTATAAAGTATTAGTAATATATTATTATACTTTTAACTATATAATATACCTAGTTACTATTATACTAATAATAGGTAAGATACTTATATACTATCCTAAGTTAAGATATCCTAAGAGGAAAATAGAGAGCTTAATACTTTTCTAAGATATACTAAAGTCTACTATTATTTATAAGACTTAGGTAGATCTTAGAGAGAGCTTTAATATTAAAGCTATAATATAGCTAGTGAATTGCTAGGGAGTGTAACTAAACATCTATTAATAATTAGCAATATATTATTAATCTATTATAAAGTCTTACTTAGGGTATTTAGTATATATCTCTCCCTTAAGAGAGTGTCTTATAGTTGGGTAAGAATGCTTATTGGTATTTAGCTTAGTAGTAGTAGTAGATAGTTATAAATACTATATAATAATATTAAGATATAAGGAATAAAGGGATCCTTAGGGATAAAGAATTTAAAGGAAATAGAGTAAGGGACTAAGATAATATGTCTAGGACTAGAGGGAATATAGGTATAGTCTAAGGAGAAAGTATTAGTAATATATTAACAATAGATTATTACTTATATACTATAAATTGCTCTACCTTGATTTGTTCGATTAACTGTAATATAGTAGTCTATAGGTTACTAAGAGGGGATTATTCCATTTAATAGAATATATTTAATATAATAGATAAAGGCTTTAAATCGCATTAGTAAAATAGTATAATAATAACTATTATCCCTTTGCTAAGTATAGTATTAGATAAATGCCTAAGCTAAGCTAGCTAGTCCCTAATAATAGATTAATAATATATTCCCTAGGATAACTATCTTATATATTTACTCTCTAGACTATTAAATCCTAGGCTAGTATAATATAGAGTAACTACTATTTACCTTCTTATAGGCTAGACTATAGTTATAGTCTATATAGATTATATAAGCCTACCTAACCTAGTTAGATTATTAAATATATTAATAATATATTATTAATTACTTATATAATAGTATCCCTTTCTATACTTACCCTACTTAATTACTTACTCTTCTCTTTCTAAAGGGTCTAGTAATCCTCTAGTACCTCTATATAAGCTATACCTTATATCTATAGGTCTAGGTACTAATAGACCTTAACCCTAGTATACTTATAACGATAATATATAGATATTACTAACTCTAGGAAGGAGGAGCTTATCTAGATAGTAGATTAAGACTATTAGGTATAGTATTATATCTATAATATATTGTTAATATATTGTCTATAGATTAATATTAAAACCTATAGTCTTCTAAGGAGTAGATCTCTAGTTCTTTACTAAACCCTTAGTAAAGATAATATAGCTAGTACTAGCTTCTAATATCTTTAGCTATTCTAGGATAGTAGGAATAAAGTTTAGCTTAGATATAAATATAGTATTCTCTTAAACTATATAATAACTAGACCTTCTAGAGGCTAATAAAAAGAGAATAGATTCATTAAATCCTAAAGGGTCCTATAGCTCTTTAACCTAGGGTTTAATAAGTAATATATTAATAATCTATAGATAATCCTTAATAACTAACTGGCTATATAGTAGGTTATCTTAGTTAGAAAGTAGGTTGTTTAATAGAGGAGGTGTAAGAGTTAGGGCAGCGTTCCTAACCTTCAATAGACCAATCCGCCGTTAGGCTAAAAGATCAACCAATCCGAGTAAGCTACGTTACCTAGACCGCGCTACACAACAGGTTATAAGGGGTCGGGACCTCGCGGCAACCCTGCGGCGAGCCCGCACTGGACCCTCGGCCAGCCCCTTACAGGAGGAAGGATATATTCCCTAGGTAGGAATACTTAAAGGAGGATCTATCTATAACTGACTATATATTATCAATGTATTACTAGGCTAGTAAAGATAAATACAAGTTGTAGTTTGCTTATGAGCCTATCTAACTGTTGATGAAAACCTAAGGTGTAGGGTGCTCCACTTTAAATAGGATTACGCCAATAAAAACGTATAATGCACCTCTCAGGTTGATATGTCATAGACCCACTTTAAACCCTGCTAGCTGCACCACCTCTCGGGCTAACGCCGGGGCCACCCCTCGGGTTATGTACATCCACGCCGTTGGCCTGCCAGGGGGAAGCTAGAGGGTAATGGCGTCTCCAGGCAGCTTCCAGGGGGGACGCCAGCGCTAGGTAGGGATTCCATTAGCCCTCCCCCCGCGACCCGCCTGCTGTTAGTGCTGTTGATCACTGAGCGTCCGCTAGAAGAATCCCGGGGCATGGATCGAATCCTCATCGTCCAAGCGTCGCTCCATTAGTACCTAGTACGTCCCTAACAAGTAGCCCTCCATCAAAGTCGGATATCCTCCTGCCCGGTTCGATCTTGATGCACACCACGTTCTGTGCCACCTCGGCATCAACTCAGCTCAAACTCCCGGCTCGTCCCCGTAAACGCCGATATCGACCCCAGGACGTTCTTCGAGTCTCCGTAGTACTTGACCCGGTACGTGCCCTTCTCGGCGTTTCCACTCGTCTCCCACGTCACATCCACCTCGCTGTACCCAAGCACCCAGTTTGTGCGCCGCCACGAGTACACCAGGAACCAGTCGGCGTCGTCGCGCACCTGTGTCCACTCGCCGTCGATCTTCTGTTCCACGGCCGCAAAGGTGCCCTCCAGGCGCAGGTTGTTGCGGGGGTTTGCTCCCTGGAATGTAACCGCGACCACGTCCCCCAGGCTGTGTGCTGAATCCGGTTGCGTCAGCACCTTGCCAAACGAGCGCCCGATCGGCGCCGCGTCAAAGGCAACCCCTGTGATGAAGGAGAGGGATTCATCGCGGTTGTCGGGGGGTGCGGTTCCCTGCGGGGGCAGCTTGGTAGAGCCTGGTGCGAGATATCCCAGGTTCGTCACGGTGAGGTTGATGTACGCGTCCAGCTCGTGCGGACCAAAGAGCGTCGAAGCGCCCTCGTAGCGTTGCACCTCATACTCCTCGGGCGTGGCGACGTAGTGCGCGTACGTGTTCGCAGGTCCGCCGAGCACCACGACGGGTTCCTCATCGAGGAAACTGGTTGCTTCTGCTGCGACTGCGCTCTTCCATCTTCGGCCACTCATGGTCGTGGCCTCGCTCGGGCTGACGATGACGACCAGTTGCCCCACGCGAAGCACTTGGATGTCGATGATGTTGGGTGACCAGGCGTACGGCTCTGACATTTCGCCCACGTCGAGGAGGATGGGTTTGGCGCCGTGGCATGCCTTTTGCTTCGCCGACGGCGTCTTGAGAAGACCCGATACAGCGGCCCATAGGGGGTTCGCATCCGGATCGTCCGAATCTCCTTGGGTGAAATCGAAAAATCCAGGCCAGTCCGACGTGCCGGCCGCGAACGAATAGCCAAGCGCAGCAGGGCAGGTCGTCGCAGCACTTCCGTCCGGGAGCTCGAATTCCCAAAAGCTCATGTCGTGGTAGAAATGGAAGCTCTTGACGCTTGATCCTGTTACTGGAGTTGCGGATGTTTCCAAAGAGTCCTGGGTGTCAGTTGTTAGCAGCCATCGAGTAGGTAATAGGCCAGGACGGAGGGCATACAAAGGCTTTCCTCGCACCGACATATTGACGGCGCCCAATCTCGTGGCAGCTGGAGACGCCGAGGTCGAGTTTCCTAAACTCGGGTCCTCGGCCGTGGCAGGACTGCGACAGCCCATCTGCGCAAGTGCTATTCTCGAAGCTGCACTCATCGCCCGAGCCGTCGTCGCAAAACGCACCGAGCACACTCGGTGTCGTATCGCCCACATTCGCCTGGCTAAAGCCGGCCACGAAGCCATCGGCCGCCGAGTCGTCGCTCTCCATTTCCCTCTCAAACATCCAAGCTGCGACACCTTTGTTGTCTCCCGCCACGTGCGTGTTATTTCCCAAGAGGGAGGTGCCGTGGACGGGCAGCCATGTAAGTACGCCAATGTTCTTGTCATCTGAAGCCCGCTGGAACCGGACCAGGGTCATGGTGGTATCTATCTCAGTGCTGTACTTGGCGCGCTCCTTTTCAGGGTTGTGCAGATAGGACCATAAAGATCTGTTTATCGCCGCATCCTTGACTTCTGCAGTGCCAACGTCGAGATAGCCCTGAAGGTTGTTAATATCGCTTTAGATAAGTCGACCGAATGGTTTGCTTACTTCCTCTAGGCTTTCATGCGCACGTTTAATCGAAAGCAGAGCACCATCGACAATGGCTTGGTAGACCTCCTTGCTGAAGCCTAGCGAGGTAATCTGGGGTAGCAGATAGTTGAACCACCCTCCTGGTCCCGCATGGGAATGAGTTCCAGTTACCGCGACGTTGTGTTGATTGTAGACCGAGTATTCATCGCCAAGCGCTTCCAGCCCATCCAGGATCCCATACCTCATAGCTGTGTCGCCAGATGAAGTATCCAGCACCAGATACACAAACCGATCTGTCGGGTTCTCTACATCCGCAACAATAAATGCACGGCTGTAGATGCGTTGTCGAAGCCCTGTACCAACCTGGTCTAGGTCCGCATACCCACCAAAGTTAATCTCGACCACTGGACCAGTGATATCGGCCTTACCAACCCCGATCAAGTACTTGTCGCCTTTCGACGATGCCCTACTTCGGATCTTGAAAGGCTCTTCATTCTTCAACGGGGACTCTGACTTGTGAGGCACTGGACCCGAGGTAAGATATACCACACCGAGGATGAGTAGGAGAATGGCTGAGAATCCGCCAATGAATGGCCGTCTAGGAAGGACTGAGCCGTGCTTTGCAGCGCGACTTGAAGCCATGGTTGTAAGGACTACTTAGAACGATATCAGGAGTTGTAGTAGGCTCACGATAGAAAGAACGCAGGAAAGGCCCTCTCTTAAAGGCGCGATGTGGTCAGTATCGCTGGAGGTATACGAGGTACAGACCCCCCGACTTGTTTCTACATCAAGCATCGTCATAGCTGCGATTGAAGGCCCGACTTGTCAATCTTCGATGAAATGAGGTGGGACGTTTTGTCAACTGCCTCCCTGGGTAAGTGCTATCGGCAGCTGCTCGCTTGGCCAAGTTGCAACGTGGTTCTGATGCAACCTTGCGTCACAAGGAAAGATAGAAACTGCGGGGGAGGTCACGATAGTGTTCATTGGGGTCATGTGTGATGGGTTTCTTGAGCATCTAGACCTCCGGAGGGGAGCCTGCCGAGTTGCGTATTTCAGCCCACTATCCCAACCTCAGTTATATGCCGTCAGGTAATGGCACGAAAGCGGAAGTGTCCTCCGATAGATACCAGATAAGCTCGCCACGTATCTTGCATGCATCATGCCGGAATATCAGATGCGGCCACTTCATCTTGTAAAAATTCAGGTTTCTCTGGGTCCAATCCATCGATCAGTCCATTGGTGACGATAGTGGTCTTGGTCCAATAAAGTGGGAAATCCTGCGTCGGACGAGGCGGTGGAAAGCGATGACGCATACTGCACTTTCAAACTCCTTTAGAGGGTCTCCTCGCCATTCGGGCAATTGCAGCAAGACATCGCTCAATTTAACTTTCAGCCGTTAATTGTTCCGTGGCATTGAATGGCTTGAGGATCCTTGCCGTGGTGTCAGTAACATACGACTGAGACTCCAGGGGCGGCTTGTGTACATACCTCGCGCGACGAAGCTTCGTTCGGATAACTCTCACATCCTGCCCAACGATCTTGATATGAGGGTGTTCGGTCGTAATTTGGCTGGCGAGTTCCCGAGCGGTGATCTGACCAGACCGTGACCGCTCAGCGATGAGCTTCTCGAGCTTTTCAATGCCGAACGTCACCTGCGACTGTCGGCGCAAAGTGCACGCAGAAAGCTGATCCGGGTGCGGTTCATGGTTGTGGTGAAGGCATTCAGGGCTCACAGCAAAGCACGACGCGGTCGGGTTCCAAGTGATCCTAGCCGACCACGGGCATCCGGTTTTCTTTGAAGATGTAATGTATTTCTGGTCTTTGCCCGTCCATTTTCTGTACTGGCCGCTTCTGTCACATCGCACCCACACGCGGAGTACCTGGTCCTTCTTTGTGCAGCCGTTGCCTTTCCTCGTGCGTGCCTTCGCGGTGCCAAAGCCAAGGTCGGCCTGAGCTCGCTGGATGGCCACATACGCATCGTCGTGTGTTGGGAATTTGGTGAAAAAGAGGACATCCATTACAGTAATAACAACGGCGTGGGAAGAGTCTACGGGTCGGTTCGAAGCTCTTTAGAGAAAAGACTGGGCAGTATTAAAGGCAGAAAGGTGGTGTTGTATGGAAAGGGGGAGGAACTCTCGCGCGTCCCGGCGCGCGGGCGGCGTTGCTATTATTTAAGTGGACAGCACTAATTTGGGTGGGACCGCATTGTTCCTATTGTGTGGTGTGCATGATCTAAACCGTGCGCATAATTCATTAGAGCTCCTACGGATACTCAGAGTAAAAGCTTATTGTCGTAATACAGCCACAATTGTCCAATTTCCTATCCTAGTTCGTTGAATCAATCCCCATTATGTTGTTCACCCCGCCTGGTTTTGTTACATAGTGGACCTGCGATTACAGCGTAGTGGGGGCAATCTGACCCCCACATGGCGTGGCTGAGGCGCTCAACTGTTAGCTGGTGGGCGCCACTCTTCGCATCCACATAAATACATGTACACCACCTCGTCGCTCTCCACGATTCGAGCCGCCATGGCTCGCACTCGAGCCGCCCACAGCGGACGCACATCGTCGGCATCGGAAGACCAAGGTAAATGCTTGTTTCATGAAGCGTCCAGAGACACTCTTGCTGATAATTAACAGGAAAGTGGCCCGAAGGGATTCGGAAGCGCAGAAGCACCCGAAGCACGACCCATCTCCAACCGCGACAAGCTCCCAAGCCTACGGAACGCGATCAATCACATTCATCTCTAAACAAGAAGACTCTATCTCGACAGGTATGACACCCATGTTTTTACCAATCCATAGGCACCGAAACTAAATGACCGAAGGGCTCTGCGACGCCTGGCAAGCGTGGTACGAAACGACCTGTCGACGCACTCGATCGCGACCTCGACTCTCCTCAGAAGAGACCTCGGCGATCTCCTAGACTGTCTCTTTTGGAGAATACTTCCGACAGATCCGCGACCAACAGTAGCACACACGATCCGATCGACCCCATCGGTTTTTGGGCGAGAGAAGGGCGCTGGCCAAAAGGATACTTTGAACTCAACATGGAGCATTTACTTGCTCGAAAGAGATCCCGCTCGTCTCTTATCCGCAAGCGATCAAATTCCGCCACGTCCACGACACCCAGCGACCAGAAGCCGAGGGATGAGAAAAGTGCACCCTATCGAGATCCGCGATACGAGACCCTACTCGGAACCAGAGGCAGTTTCATGGTCAAGTCCAACCTGGATGTCACTACCGCAAGTAAAGGTCTTTCTAGGACTTTGATTGAGGCGACCCAGACGCTGCCCAGGAATTCACTATTCCACGACGATGTCTTCGAATCCACCTGTCAGAAAATACATAATAGAAATGAGGCCCGAGTCATTCAAGATATCACTCGACTTATTGTTCCCTCGGCTGAGAGTCTTGCTACATTCGGCGCCAAGCACCTTGATATACTGACAGAGAGCGTCAATGAGGGCTGGAACAACTCGATCCCTTTAACTGGGACTCGGCCCCAGCCCGACTATTCTGTGGGCTTCACACGTGAGGCGTTTACCGACGACCAGCTCGCCAAGCTATCACCGTACCTAGGCGACTTTCTTACTGGAGATCAATCCTTCTTTATGGGTACATATTATATGTATTTCCCATTTCTGACATGTGAGGTGAAATGCGGTGCTGCAGGACTGGATGTAGCAGACCGTCAGAACGCCCATAGTATGACCCTCGCTGTGCGAGCCGTCGCCGAGCTATTCCGTGCTGTAAAGCGTTCTGATGAGGTCCACCGGCAAATTCTTGCGTTCTCCGTCTCACACGATCATAGGTCAGTGCGAATCTACGGTCACTATCCAGTAGTGGATGGTGACAGTATTAAGTATTACCGCCATCCAATCCATACATACGACTTTACAGCACTGGATGGCAAAGAGAAATGGACAGCTTATCGTTTTACGAAGAATGTTTATGATACCTGGATGCCCGCTCACTTCAAGAACATCTGCTCAGCTATCGACCAATTACCGGACAACTTGGATCTTGATGTCCCTTCGCTTGTAGGGACAGGTCTTTCTCGGGACTTGGAGAGCCATCATTTGTCGCAGGCGGATGCTGGCGCTATGTCGCTACCTGTTGCGCAAGAAGACCGGTCCGGCGATACTGTGCAGGAAAGTGGCACTCCAGGCACTTCATTTACCGACCCAACGGCGACTAAGAGGAGGAAGGGTAGGAAGGAGTGATGTTTGGTCTTCAAGTGGAGTTGAGAGGTGCAAACGGTTCAGGCCTAGTAGCTACGTATATAATTACCGCTATCTAGCTCTTCCTTAGGAATGCCTTGTCATGTCGGAACACACTGATGTTCGACTAGGGTATGAACCGGAAACCCAATATTTAGCTGGTTAAGCTGATCAAGCGTCATTGTCCCCATACTCTTGGCCTTCAATCAGACTATACAATCCCTAGGTTTTGATGCAGATTGGTCGGCTTCGAGTCTCACAGGGAACCGAACATGCAAGTCTACATCAGGTGGCAGAACTTTTTGAAGTAACCTTTTTTCAGATACGGTCTCTTGTGTCTATAAATACGTACATGCGAAAAGTGCAAGGCGATGTCGCTAAGCCGGAGCCTGAGCAGAAACAAAAATGCTTCGATGAAATGAACCGCCCATGCTTCTAATCCTCTAGTTAAACCCATTTGCATGCCACGACTCCAAACAAATAAATCACCAATATTAGCCGCAACCTTCTCGTTGTCTTCCTAGGTAATCTTGATGATTTCCACGTCGTCAAGATACCAGTCAAGCGATTTACCAGTGGGATGGGCAATGACGCCAAAGTACGCCGGGCCGTCTTGATCGTCGCCGATGGTGAAGGTCCAGTGCCATCTATACCACTCAGCACCGAAGTCGTCGCCCTTGCCAGGCCAAGCGCTGAAGACGTTGCCTTTGGCGTTGAAGACGACGAATTGCAGATAATCGCCAAAGTTCGTACCAAGTCCAGGGCCGATGTGTCCCGTGCTGTCAACGATGCCGCTTCTGGCAGAGAACGCAACTTGGTACTTGGACCCCTTCTGAAGGTCAAAGGACGGCTTGTACTTGACAATGGCTTGGCCAGTCCCTACTTTCCCGGAGATCTCGCCGAAGCGGAGGCCTGGGTCAATGGATCCATCTTCCCATTCTGTAGCTGTGATGTCCATGAAGTAGTCGCAGTCTGTAGTCTGGAGCCACCAGTCATCGTAGTTTCCGTCGTTGAAGTTGAGAGAGATGACGAGAGCCTCTGTGGTTCTCATGTTAGTCGCAGAAGGATGGCTTGTCTGTGAATTGAAGCTTACCGGGACCGGACTCGACGAGTTCCATGGGCATGGCGGTAGCCCTGAGAACCAGAAGCCCCAGGAGCGTGATTGATTTCAGAGAGGAAAACATGTTGAACAGACTCAAGGCGCGGTGTGTGCAGAACGAGTTCGGATGGCTGTTGCTTGGATGGATGATGCCAAAAGAGGCCCGATATTGCGAACTTTGAAGCATCCTTATATCCTGAGAAACGAGATACCTCTTGCTGGCGCCCTCCCATAAATCGTGCGCGGCTGCATCTAGAAGCTCTTGCAGCTATTCCCGCCGACAACAACCCTGGTTGACTGCGGAGTTGTGTAAGCGGTGACTAGTAGCCGGCGGGGACCTGACGGGCTTTCAGCGCCCAACCTATCAGAATCATCGGCGGCCTGGAAGCTGCCTGTAACTGGATAAAACTCATCGGCGACCTGTAGTAGGCTGTAAAGGCTGGGTACGGCGACTTGAAAACTGGCCAGCCACGGCGCTGGCCGTCGTGGCGTAATCGCCGAAGACCATCGTGAAACGTAGGGCTTGCAGGGGTTGTGGCTCTGATGGCTTTACCGCGCTGGCAGGGCTGATTCGGCTTGACCGAAAAGGCGGATTTCTCATTGGGGAGCGTTGATTGATTGCTTCCAAGGATTCTAAACCTGCAGACTGAATCAGCCAAAATACTCAATAACAGCCAGCGACACGTGAACAAATCGCTGTAGCTGTGATTCACTCACGAAGAGTCTGGCAAAAGTTTCATCGGCATTGTAGCATGAGAAGAGGCTCGGGCATCCAGTGAATCAAAGCCAGCCTTTTCAAGGATCAAAAGGTGAAGTTTTGGACGACAGGTGGTCAAAGGCGGGATGGCAAGGACATAGAGGCGGTTCATTGTCTTGCAAATAGCCACAGCTCTCAAAGCTACCATTCAGCTCATTCTCAATCCCTGCAGCCAAACAGCCAATCCAGAGTCCCTGAGGCGATCCCCGAGCTGGGGATAATCCTGTGGAACCTGTGGAACACCAAGGTCGGTGGGACTTGGGTGGCAGTGCACGATGCTCAGTTGACTCTGTGGTCCCCGGGGACGACAATGAGGCTCGGTTTGGTCGCCGTTTAATTTGAAGTAAGCCTAGTAGTTCAATGCAAGTCGAATGGCCATTTACGTCGGTTGTGCCGAAGTGGCTGTTCTTCACGATATATAGGTAGCCAGAGGAAGCCGGCTCAAACACAGGTATTATCAGCAACACTCTACACCACCTCACCTCAACTCTCTACACGCCATCCACGACTCACTTCACAATGGTCTCTTCCAAACACATTGCCATCTTGGCCACTTCAATCTTGGGCCTAGTTTCCGCAAAGAAATGCAAGCCTCAAGAGCCGTCGTCCACCAAGTCGACTCCTATATCAACCCCGACCGATACCGGCATCTGGCTTGGCTCTTCGACCGAGTCCACCAACACTGGAACATGGCTTGGATTCACGACCAAGACCACCACCGCGCCAACATCCTCCACGAGCAGCACCTGGCTTCTCTCTCCCACCGGCTCCGCCCTTGGCGTCTCGGCCAACGAGAATCGGCTTGCCGTTGGACCGGTTCCTTTGACATGCTGGCCTGCCTCCCCGAACGGTTCTCTCTGTAGTAAGAACGGCTTCGTGAGCAAGCCATTCATGGACTCTACCTCACAGGGTCCTGAGGCCAGCGTCGTGGATTGCCAGGGCGCATGCACTCTCATGCCAGGATGCACGGCTTTCGCCTACAATGCAAAGACCAGAAACTGCTATACCTCGGCCAGACCATGGGCAGAGGCCGACTTTGTTGAAGATAATGGCGACGGCTCAATCGAGTGGTCCCAGATAGAGTGCCTGGACTGCTTCGACAGTAAGTTCCTAGGCCGCTTCATCGACACTTGCCTGTACTAACAATCCTACTCTAGACTCCATTCTTAACCTCGGTTTCGAAGAGGACAGCAGCGTCGACTCCTGGACTCTGGAAGGAGACCTCGATCTGGGCTGGTTCCTTGACAACCCGGCCGTGCCGGTCAACTACAACAGGGCTCTCAGGATCGGTGAGCCAACGGCTTTTGCAGACGCCACAGCCACCTACAACCCGACCTTCCCCATCAAGGCATCGGTGCAGTACCAGTTTGGATACCGGTTGAGAATTGATCGGAGCAACCACATCGTCACTCCTTTCGATGCCGTCACATTTTACGTCTCCACGAACGATGAGGTCGTCTATGAGTTTACCCCGCAAGGATCAAAAGACACCTCTATCGAAGGCAAGGAAAAGTTTACTCTCCTCGGTGGTGAAGAAGGAGACGCCACATTCCAGATTGGCATCAAGGGTACTAGGTCGGGACTTGACTACTACTTTGACTACATTTACATCACTTGGTGAGCTGAGAATCCACTGTTAGCATAGACGGGAGGCATTTGTATTTAGGCAGACTGGTGTTAGAAATAATAGACTGTTCTTAGACTCAAGCTCGCTTGCATTCTCAAAATTTAATGTGTAGATCTTGAATACCAAGCAATGTGACGTTATAGGATCTACATCCGGGATCTTCACAAGCCCATCGAGGACATCATCTCTTGACTCTTGCGTAACAAATCCGCCTTCCAGGAGTCGAGTTAGTATCTCGATCAGTGGTACTTGAACCACTCGTTACCAACTGCCATGTCTGTTCTGCAAGACCAAGGATTAGAGCCGGGCACTTCCTTGTTCTGCAGCAGACTTCTTCATTCAGGATCTTACAGGGCTCTTGCATGCTCGACTCCAGGGGCCGCCCTGGGTTGCTGGGTTCCAGGGGATGCGCCTCACCCATGCGTAGCTGTCGGCTCTACTCCATAAGGTAACATCAGGGATCTACCGTTGGCATGTGGCCAGGATTGCGACGCAGATGCAGCATTCACTACACAGTGGACTAGACCCTCGTACATAATCTCAAACGAAGCCTCGCTCGTCGCCATCATGGGCTGAGTAGAGAGACAAACGCATTTTCGAATCCCAGGTTCTCTGTGACCTAACAATCACGAAGAAACACCCCTTTCAGCCTGCCAACTACAGGGGCACTTACACACGGCTTGTTTCCCCGGCACTTTATATAGCCACACTGCGTTGTCTACTTTGTCGCAACTTCATGAAAACGGGTAATTGAAGTGAGGGCCTCCACCAAACGAGGAGAACCTCTACATTACTCCACTCCTGCCAGATGTTGATCCTATCTGGGGTTCTGATACAAACAAGTGGAACATTTCAATGAAATATCTGCATGCCTGACACGCGATGGACGTGTCGTAGGATTGCTCGACCTCTCCCACTCCCAACGCTCGTTCCGGGCAATGCCGATGCATGTATCCGGGCTGGAAACGAGGCTGGTTAGAGGTTGTTTCCTAATAAGTAAGGCACAGTTCATCTTGCCTGAACCTTCCGAGTCACACAGCCTTGCTGTTGTCCAAGTCTTAGGAGCCTGCCCCTCACTCGAACCACTTCCAACCCGACCCTATCACAAATCTCTTGCTGGAAACTAGAGATGGAGCTCCTTTATTGGCTTGCCGCCTCTGCAGAAGTAATTTTTGGTCCGTTTTCTTCTGCTCCAAAATCCCATTGCCACCGATGTGTAAGTCGCGGCCTTGCTCCGTCGCCATGTCGCCATGAAGCCCGTAGTCTGCAACGAGGGCATCGTACTCACCACCTTCACCACTTTTATGGACTTCCGGTATCTGTCAAAGATAGCTAACGTATCTCTAGTGTGCCCAACTCTCCAAGACTAGTTTCATGGACAAGATTCTTTACCCAAAGCAGACCCTTTATCAAGAGCGTATGAACTCATACTGGAGTGACAGTGCTGCCTTGACACCTTATTGTATCGCCTTGCCCGAGTCGGCCGAGGATGTATCCACCATTATGAAGGTCATTGTTCACAACGAGTGCCAATTCGGTATCCGAGGTGGCGGCCACGGATCCTTTGCCTTGTCCAATTCAATCTCGGATGGTGTGACTATCGATCTCGGTGAGCAACGACCCCATCCCTTTTGGCCCTCTGATCCGTAACCATTCCTAATCTTCCCAAGTTTTATGAACAAGACTGTATATGATGAGGAAAGAAATCTAGCCTTGGTTCAGCCCGGCGGGCATTGGCAAGATGTTTACGACACCCTCTCACCCCATGGCGTTACTGTCACGGGCGGTCGTGCCGGTACCGTCGGTGTCGGCGGCTTCGTCACGGGAGGCGGCAATTCGTTCCATGGCGCGAGCCACGGGTTCTCCTGCGACACTGTTGTCAATTTCGAGGTGGTTCTGGCGGATGGCAGCATCGCCAACGCCAATGCTACCCACAACGCCGACCTTTGGCGAGCCATGAAGGGCTCATCTGGAAACCTGGGTACGTCCTCGCGATGCGTTTATGTAAGAAGGGAGAAATATGGAGCTAACAATCATCAGCACTGATCACTCGTGTTGATATGTACCCCATCGAATTCGTCGACAAGTCAAATCCCGTCATCTGGGGCGGCAACCTTCTCTACGACGAGTCGAAAGGCAACGCCCTCATTGACGCCCTCGTCGACTTTAACGAAAACGTCCACAACGATGAAAACAGCAGCTCGATTGTTTACTGGGCTTACCTGCCTAACATCGGGACTATTGTCAATGCTGCCGTCGAGAACACCACGGCTGTGGATAGAATGTCTACGGTTACTAGAGTACTTGGAGCCGGGCAGCCAGCAGGGTACAGAAATATTTGGTTCACCAGTACGTTCACCAACAATGCAAAAATTATGAAGTACGCCGTCGAGGAATACAACAAGCTCAACACGAAACTCGAGAAGCTAATGCCTAGTCCCACGTCTGGTCTCAATACACTATGCATGTTCCAACCCATCACTAAAAGCCATGCTAGTGAAGGCGTTCTCAACGGCGGCAATGTCATGGGGCTGGACAAGTATACTGAGGATGGCAACTTGATCCTCTTTGTGGTTACGTGGGCCGCCAACGGCCTCGAGAACGAGGAAGCTGCCTTTCCTTTAATGAGAGCATACATCGAAGACGTCGAGGCCAAGGCTAAGGAGTTGGATGCATTCTGCCCATGGAAGTTTGTCAACTATGCGCATATATCTCAAGATGCGCTCTCGACTGTCGGTGACGAGGCTCTCGCCAAGCTTCGTGCTGCTAGTCGGACTTGGGACCCCAAAGGCGTGTTTCAGTCATTGAGGGTTTCGGGCTTCAAGATCCCTTTTTAATTTGGGTTTTAGGAGGAACTCAGAGGACAGTATGTCATTTGAGCAACAGATAGAAGAGAGTATTTAGATACAGAACCAGAGAAGCGTATTTTACCCATCCATCACCCCAGCACAACCCTTGCCATCCTCCCTGGTACTAACAGCACTAAACCAACAAATCCCCCCCTTCATATATCTTTCTCAATCCCATTACTTGGCCCCGAACATCTGAGGCCAGTAGTTGTAGAGGACAACAGTGTCCACGCATGTGCCGACACTGGCGCCAAGGACGACATATCGACGGGTTTTGGGTGCGAGGTTGCTCCACCTCCAGTTCGAGAACCCAGAGGTGGTAGTGGCAGGAATTGGTCCAGCGGTTGCCAGGGGCTTGAGTAGGGGCTTTGCCGTGGAGAAGTTGGCGTGGCGTGCAACCCGGACAGCAGGAGACGCAATGCGACCGAGAAGAGAGGGTGACATTTTGAAGTGGCGGGCTTGGTTTGGTTGAAAAGTGGTAAATTGGTATGATCAGCAGAGAATCTGGTTGTGGAAATTGTATTTTAGGTAATAATTTCGCATCTTTTATAGATTGATTGCGTCGTAAAATAAACATGTTCAGTAAGAATGCGCCGTAAACACCGTGTAGCGTTATGTTCAAGCGTTACGCTACATGGTACATCCGCCCAACTCCGTCATCAGAAACAACAATGCACGCATTACCCCGGAATTTTTTAATCGCTTTGACTCCGTTATGCAGATGGCCCTTTGGGACGTGTAATCGTCAACGGCTTGAATGGCTTGCGTAGTCGATCCATGGACGGCGGAGGGCCCAGTCCAACAGGTCGTCTAGGCCTAACCGACGTAAAGGTCGTCGCGTGGAAACTCGAGGCCGGGCGGTCGGGGACCGGCTTTGGTTCTTCTTCAGTCTTCGCCTCTTCTTCCTTCGCGGGTGCGCGTGGCGGTGAACTCGAAAAGCAGGCGTAGGGCTTCTTTGGCCCGCCGTCTTCTGCTTTCAGCACACTTGGCCTTTGAATCGGCCTGGTCGCGCCGAGTTTGTGTTTCGCCAATTCGGGGTCGATGCGGGGTTTTGGCAGCTCAACTCGTGGCGTCAGGGCTGATTGATGTCGAGATAAAGCATTCCGGTGTCTAACCTGGGCCAAATCGAGTCTTTGCTTGTTCTCAAGTGCTCCTTCTCCCGAGTTGGACCGTTGTGTCACAAATCCAAGCAGACTCTTTTGATCGTTTCCGCGTTTCGTAGTTCCCCTCCTGGCCCCTGCCTTTGGAGGCGGTGCCTTCGCGGCTGCTTCAGCGGTTGCTACATCGAGAGCCACTTTGTGTGCGCCAGCCGTGGTGAATCCAGGAAGTGAGGAAACTGTAAAGCCAGAGGATTGCTCCATGGTCGTTGCATACTCCCGCTGGAAGGGCTTTTCTTCCAAGTCTTCGTGGCTAGGCCCATTGCCAGAAATGGTACGCTGTCGTTTCGGAGCTCGGGAGTACTGCCGTCCAGAATCTTCATCAAGTCCGTCCTGGTTCTTGTTGTCAAATGGATCCACCGGGAAAGCATCATCTTCAGGAGAAAACATGGGTGGCAGTTTGTCGAAAACAGCTTTCTCGCTCGGTGCCACCCTTCCCAAAATCTTCGCTGCGCTCTCAATAACAGCTCTATCGAAGGAAGGGCCCTTCTTAGCAAAGACGTTGGAAGCAAACGGCGCCACAAAAGGAGACAGCTCGAGTTTAGAGCTCCCCCCTTGCGATCCGTAAAGAGGACAGCTCAAGTACAAGAGGGCTTTAGCTCGGGTCATGGCCACATAGAGCAACCGTCGTTCCTCATCAGTGTCTTCGGATCTTGAGTGGGGGATTGAGCCGGTATAAACAGAAGGGACAAAAACAACGGGCCACTCCAGCCCTTTAGAAGCATGGATTGTCGAGATCGTAACCAGGGACGTCTTGTCTGTTGATGCATTGTCCTTTTGAGCATCAGATGCCAACGAAACATTTGCGAGAAACCGTCCAAACACGTCATCCTCCTTGACCTGATCGAGGTTCTCAATCTCGGGGAGGGCATCCTCTTCCGATGCACCAAAATCTCGCATAAAGTCGCCAGCCAAGTTGACAAATTCCCGGACGTTTGCCCATCTCTGCTCATGCTCTTCTGCATATTCCCCCTCCAGGAACTTCTTGAAATCCAATTGACTGATCAGTTGCTCTATCAAGTCAACAATAGTGAATTGACTGCATGGGGTGATTTGGTCTGTTTGTTTTCGAAGACTGGAGATGATTCTAATAAGCTCTGTGTTGAGTTTCTGCTCCATCTTAGGTTGGATGCGGGTGGTTGCTGTGCGGGTTCCCCTACAATGCTTCCATAGCACTGTCCAGAGGCTCATTTTGTTCTGTTCAGCCTCTTCTATCAAAGACTTGATTGTTTGCTCTCCGATACCTCGACGAGGCACGTTGATGATACGTGCAAGTGCATCGTTGTTATCAGGTTGGTACACAACCCGCAGGTAATCCAGAAGAATCTTGATCTCTTTCCGTTCGTAGAACTTGTGACCACCAATCATTCGGTATGCAACACCAGCTTTACCCAGTGCCGATTCGATATGTCGAGACAGGGCTGCTGACCTGAGAAGGATCGCCACATCCTCGCCTTTCAGCATCTTGCCAAACATCATGATGGTTCGTCTAATTTCCGAGACGATCCACTCGCCTTCCGCTGCAGAGCTCTTCAGCGTCCTGAGAACCGGTCGCGCACCCTTAGTATGGACCGGTAACAGGACTTTCTGGTATCGTTTCTTGTCCTGTTGGATGACATTGAGAGATACGTCCAGGATCGATTGGGAGGATCGGTAGTTCTCCTCCAGGGAGATTTCATCTGTGTTTGGATAGTCCCGTAGCAAGCGGTAGAGGTTCCTGATTTCGGCTGAACGCCAGCCATAAATGCTCTGGTCTGGGTCACCTACAATAGTAATCCGGTGGTTCGCTTGAGCAAAGAGTCGCATCAGCTCATACTGGATGCCATTGGTGTCCTGGTATTCGTCGATGAGCACGGCTTGGACGTTGGAGACACAAGCGGAGTGGTCCCTCAACAATTCGACGCATTTCACCAGAAGGTCGTCGTAGTCCAGCAAGTTGGAGCGGGAGAGTTGTGCCTGATACTCTTGATAGCAAGTTTCGAGTGCTGGGTTTTCTTTCTTGGTCTTCTGTGACGAGGCACCCCGTGGGCCCTTGGCTTTCTTCTTGCTGATCCAAGACTTCGCATGCGACGCCTCTATTCCTAGGTTCAGTCTTTTGCAGATTCTCTGGATGATGGCCTTGGAGTCTCCGTCATCCGCGATGCCGAATTTGGAATCCAGTCCGATGTGTTTTCCGTAAATAGCCAGGTACCGACGAGCAATGGAATGAAAGGTCCCAAGAATTATTTTCTTCTCGCCTTCTTCACCCAATGCCTTTCCAATCCGCTCCTTCATTTCCCGGGCGGCTTTGACCGTGAAGGTCGCAACAATGACATCGTTGGGTCGGTACCCCTTTCGTTGAACGAGCCATACGACACGAGAAGTGAGAGTATGGGTCTTTCCGCTACCAGGCCCAGCTAGTATAGCGACAGTTTTAGAATCGGAGACAACCGCACGGCGTTGCGCCTCGTTCAGCGACCGCAGAATGGTATCTTCGGAGTTGGGTGGTGACATGGTGGTGACGCGGTCGGGTCGACGCGTTGCTGCCGCTTGATCGAGAAATGACGTGTCATTGAAGTGCTGTTCAGAGGTATTGGGTTCTTCGGACCCCGTTTTTTATAAACGGAATGTTCATTCCAGATTCCGGCAGCAAATTCGAGACTCGAGCTTCACGGTACTCGATGGCAGCCGGAAACACGTGGATGGCAAGTTTCGCGCGGTCCGGGTCGCGGTATCACGTGAGTGAGTTTAGCGCAAGGGCCCCGGAATCATGTTCACACCGTACTCTGATCTAGGGTAAGTCTATTCGTAAATCTAGTATCAAAAAAGACTCCTTCTCCTTTCAAAAACGCCGGCTGTGTCCCAAAAAATCGATACATCTATTCTGATCTTCTCAAATTGTGCAATGGGTGATTAGTTCTCTGGATGGTGTGTACCGTAGGTCCGTACTCTGTGACTGATCGCGATTTGACCACGGTCCTCGGATTGATACCAGACGATCTTCCCCTCGAGATGAAGCCTAGATGCGTGAAGAGCCATGTGACGGAACTATTGAGAACAACGGATAATCGTGCCGAAGTCTTGCCGCCGTTGATTTCCCCTCAGAAGGTTCACGAATTATCGTCGAGCGCTCTGTGATTGTGATTGTCTATCACTTCCACTAGTTGTCACAATCACTAAGCCTTTAGCTGGGCACTGTCACATCGCCATATGCATATGCATCTCTAGGGCAACTACCGCTGCAACTACGAAGAACAACTGGATAGTCTTAGTAATAAGACTTATGTGTTAAGGACAATGCAATTGGAGCACTCTTAGGGGACTCGCAGGATAATAAGACATACCTTGCATTGACGCGGTGCGAAGGGTGATATCGTATCACCGCAACATAGGCGAGTTAGATCCAACCACTTGACTTTGCGTGATGCGAGAAGTGCTGTCCGGAAGGAACAGTATTCACCGCCGTCGCCTCGCGCGGTATTGGTGATACTCGGCCACCTTTGGTTGTGATGACGGACCAGACGTGCCATGGGTTCAAGGACACGATCCAATGCCGCTTCTGCAGGGGTGTTGGTCGTGCGATTCCGGAAGATAGACGCCAGCGATGGGCATACTTGAGAGTGAAGGGTCTTGGACTAAGCGTCGACGGGGTGCCAGAGCAGGGTGATGTCACATCTGAGGGCTCTTCTTATTCGAAGACGTTGGCAGCCTCACATGATGAGAGTGGGTTGGGTGCCAAGGTGCCCACCACATGCACGGCCCGAGACCATGGGAAACGCAAGACGAGGCAGACGATTGGGCCTGGAATTGGGCTAGTCTGTTGCAAAGCTAATGTAGCTGGGATGGAAGAGGGGGCCAGAAGCCGCCCGGGAGAGAAGTGTGAGACGGAGGGGAAGGGGAAGGGGAAGGGGAACGGAGAGGACGGTCGGGTCGGTACTTGGGTTGAGATGCAAGCGGTGGTGGTGTGGTGGAGGACGGTGTGGTGGATTCAGGAACAGCATTTCACAGCACGCGAAGCCCACGCCAACCAATCAGGTCGGAGAGAGCAGCGCCGTTGAGGAGGGACGAGATAGATACCACGAACCAGGGCGATGGGATCTTCAGAAGGCCCGCCCCGCCCCGCTCCGCCTGTAATGGACGGCGGTCCATCAACCCAACGCCGAGGTGAAGACCAACGTGATGCTTTCGCCTTTGTTAGTGCCACGATAAAGCGTCGAATCGCAGGTAGTCAATCACCAACGACTCGCGATATTCAATCACCCGGCAGAAAATGGCGGGCAACTTCACCGGAGCGGGGAGCTTCGAAGACCCCCAGGTGGTTGGAAGCTTGGCGTGCAAGGGCCCTTCCCCCACACCCAATCACAGCGGCCGGGCCAGTGACTGCCCCCCTGGCCCGGCGCTTAAACTGATCGGCCTCGGGCCAATCGCAGATGACAGACGCTGCTTCTCGTCACGTCGCATCTCCATCACACTCGCCATGATGGATTCCTGGATCTATTCTCGGCTTCCTGCCCTCATGCAATGCGCCACCATTCGACGACGTGCGGCACCCGCAGCGACTGGTGTCGAGTCCGGCCCCCGGGCCCTCCAGCAAGTCAGCGTCCAGGCCTCGGTGCCGGCGGCTAGCTGGGCTCGCCCGCTCCAGCATCACCAACCGCTATATACCTTTCTCGGTTGCCGCATGTTCCGTCTGGTGCATGCAAATCTTTCCCCTAGATCATGTTTCGTCTTGTCACTCAGGAGGTTGCGTCTCCACGGCTTGCTCCTTCATAAAGAGGTTCTCTCGCCTTTGTCCCAAGATCCCGCTCCATCATGCCGTCTGAGGCCGCCCGATTCTTACCATTGCTCGCTCTGCTTCTGTCTCTGTCACTCCTTACGCCTCGTGCCCTCGCCCAGATTGACCCGTCCTCGGTGCTCGACGCTCGAGACGACTCCTCCACAGCATCCGGCGATCCTCTGCGAGTGGACCTGACTTACCTGCCCGCCCAGATCGGTGGCATCATTGGAGCCTACGCTGTCTGTTTGGTGCTGGTCGCCATCACTCTGCTTGCCCTCTCCAAGAAGCGCCGCGAACACTTGCTAGCCGGCAACGACGAAATCGACTTTACAGTCCCCAAATTTATTGTCCCTCAAAACGACTTCGAGGCCGGTGCTCCTGCTCCTCCGTGTCTAAACCTCATCACCAAGGGACCAACCATCCAGAACTTCTCGCTACCTTCGCCCACGCACGAGTTCACCACCCCCAACACATACTTCCAGCCCTCACCGACATCGACCGTCGGCGCCCCAGGAGTCGACCCAACCGTTGATCAGCGAATTGTAGCCGCCGACAGAGTCATGGCTCAGTCTCAGCTCGAAGACATGTACAAGCATGTGCTTGAGCACGAGGATGCCAAGAAGCGAGGATACGTTTACGAAGCGCCCTTGCCCGGTGTCCATCACCAGCCGCGGGCTTCGACCTCGGTAGCGTCTATTCAGTCGACGGGAACCGTCCTGTCCAAGAAGGAACGCACCAAGCCCGCTGGCCTGAACCTCTCCGCCACTCGGGATGAGGAGAAGACGCAGTCAAGGACCTCCTCGTTCCTGTCGGCTCTTCGATCGCCTCGGAAGAAGAACGTGAAAGGCATCAGCATCTCGTCTCCCATCATGACTCCTCAGTCGGCCACCTTTCCTCGACACGAGTCACAGGAGATGAATCCCATCCCGCCCCGCCAGTACGCGCCGGCAGCTCCCCCTCCGGTCCCCATGGACCAGGCCCCGTTCGGAGCCGCCCACCACCGGCCCTATGCCCCGGCCACCCCCGACATCTCGCCCGAGAGCGTCATGAGCATCGACGAGCGTATCGGCTCCCAGCTTCCCCCCGTCGGCCAAACGCACACCCGGACCACGTCGCTGGCACCCACCGAGGTTGATCCCCAGTCAGCTACTTCGGAGCACTCCCAGGCCCCGCTGGTCGGCCTCCCGTCGTCTCCGAAGCCCGGCGCCCGGTTCCCCACGCTCCCGGCATCGCCCAAGCCAGGACAGACGTTCCACCGCCCTAATGCCCCCTCTGCGGTGCGAACCGGTGGCTCGCTGCCGCTGCGTGCTTACGAGCCCAGCGTGAGCACCCCGACCACCATCGGCCGCACCACGAAGCAGACGGTGTTTGAGAGGAAGGGTCCGTTGTCGCCCAGCGGCGCCATGACCCCATACACCGCGGGTGCGGTGCCTTACTCGCCGTACCAGCCCTTCACTCCTTGCCTGCCCATGACACCGTCGTTGGTGACCAAGGAGGACCGGAAGCGAATGAAGAGGATGGTACCAAAGACCCCGACTATCAACATGGTCCAGAGTACCGATGATGTCTGGTAATCAACCCATCTATGGCTAGGATATATTGGGAAACACTCCGTCTTGTCTTCATTTCCTTTTTTGTTCTCCGACTTTTCTTAGATTTTAAAACGGCATGTCTCTTTGGACGGCTACCATCATGCCGCTATGACTCGTGCACCTATTTCTCTTTATTTTCTTTTTTTCTGATCAGGAAACATCGCGTATACCATTGGCCTCGGTCCAGACGAAGAGGAAGGGGGAAGGCGGAACAGGAAGATGACGAAGGGAAGGGGTCAGAGCGTTCATCTGCATATCATGTCTTAGGCTCTTAGCTCGTCACCTCACCACCAATATGGTTTCGGCGTGGTGGGAAATACTACTTTCTAATTGTCCATCATCAACGCGGGGTTTAAGATGCATCGATGCGTGTGATATGGGTTCCAGGATTATGTCGCTAATCGCTGTTTTGAAGCACAGCTTGGATGTAACTGTAGCTGGCCTACGGGTACTGTAGATCTGGGTCAGGGGATCGCCACCATCGTGAACATCCCGTCCGAGGGACAGCGGGGCACCCGACCAAGCCGTAAAAGTGCGTTTGGGGGCATCGTGCATTCCATTTGGGCAGAGGCTGCATGGAAAAGGAGAGGCGTGTTCCCGGGTTGGGCAAGCTAGAGATCGGTCGTTTGTGATGGGTTGCTGGGACGGACGTTGGGAGCGAGGAAAAGCCAGATAGCGTCGAGCATGGAGAGAATCCTTCAGGACCAGCGTCTGGGGTCTTGGCTACGGGGTTGGGATGGCCTCAACGTGGGCAACGTGGGATGCCATGGATGCCATGCGACATGCCATGCCATGCGATATCTGTCATGTCCACCGCCACCAACAACCAAGACGGGCCGGGCCTCGGATGGAGGTCCGTGGTGAGAAGACAAGGCAAGACACGGCAGGTGAGACAAGGCAGGCAAGACAGGCAACACAGGGCAAGACATGGCATGGATGACGGGTGTTTTGACGAGCCAGACCTCTCAATTGTGGTGTTACAACTTATCGCGTCGTCACACGGTCTCGGCGATGGTTGGATGTGGTGGCTGGAATGCATCTCGGTCGTCTCGACCATCCTGGGCGTCATTGCCTGACTCACCTGAAGCCCTGGAGGAAAGGCCTGAAGGCAAACCAGCGCTCCGGGGCGAGGGAACCCATGGAACCCGTGCAGCTAGGCCGAGACGGGGGTAGAGCGAAGCCCCCCCTGGCGACAGATCATTCATGTTTTGTGCAGAAGAGAAGCAGAGAGACAGAGGGACGGGAGAGAGAGAGGAAAAGAGGGGCGGACTAAGATCCGGGCCTTGACTTGATCGGTAGGTGCATGGAGGAGGCGTCCAATGCTGGAATCCCTCGCACAGTCGCCGCCTGCACCTGCCCGCACGGAGACACCGGACGCTGCGGGGAGCAACGGAGCGGACGGGAGGGCGGGAAGAGAGAAAAGTCTGCGGGACGGTGGTACAGTGCGCATCCGAGATAGGCGGGAAGCGGGCACGGTACGACGGCTGGCCGACTCGGCGAGCGTACGTGGTCCGTATGTACTTGGCAGTACGAAGTACGTAGTACGTGCAACCCCGGTGGGCAAGGAACCCCGCTTCCAGCTCACATCAAATGTAACTCGGGGACGTAGCGCACTTTTGTTACGAAGCATGGACGCACATCGGTACCCGCGGGATCTCTGTCAATCTCTCCCGGGTCCTGCTTGTGCGGGAGGCGTGCTTTGGGAGGCGTGATTGAGGCGTGCTGATCCAATCTGGCCGAGAGGGCTGCCCGGCTTTTTCTTTGGTCGAGGCGTCACCCGCACTGTGCTGACGGTGGTGGGCGGGCGGGTTGCCGAAACGAGAACGAAAACGCGGGCGCACGCAGCCAACCAGGGCGAGCGAATGGCCCTCTCTCGCTCGTATGTACTACGCACCTCGTACCCCGTTCCTCCAGGACGCCGGCACGCACTGTAAAACACCTCACTGAGCAATTGGCAAAGCCGCCGGTTGGTACTACGTAGGCGACTTGTTGTTTGGTAGCTACCTACTACCTACCTGGTTAACCTAAGCAATTGATTGCCCCTAAAAAGTCCCCCCCGGTGGAACCTCGCGCTGAATTGGCTTGGTCCGGCTCAGGCTTGCTCGGCTTGCACTGGGCTGATGTCCGGGTCCCATCGTACGATTTTCCGCCCGTCCTTGACCAGTCTCTCCTCAGGTCGAATTCCCTGCAGGCCTCGTCGTCTCCCTCAAACCCCAATCCAACCCCCCATTTCCATCACCAGGCGCTTCCTCTCCGTGGCCCAGTCAGCCCATCTTGCCAGCTCGCGATCCCTCTTTGCCCTAGCCCCTGGCCCTTCTATCGAACGTTCGGCCGCATCCGCCATCGGTCGATCCCACCGCAACCCTCGTCCCTCACGTCGCCAGTCAATCGCCAGTCAGTCGCCAGTTCGCCCGCCCAACGGCCCTTCTCGTCGCCGCAAACCCAGAAGGCAGAGGAGAGAGAAGAGATCCGGCCCTAGAGCGCGCTGCGCCGCGCCAGCGACTGCACCCCTCGCGGCGACAGCAGCAAGAGACGGCACCGCGCTGCGAGCCCAGCTGAGGCAGTCCAGTGAGGCAGGCTAGTGAGGCAGTCCATTGAGGCAGTCCGTCCGTCCAGTGAGCCGTCCAAAGACCAGAGAGAAAGAAACACACAGACGCAGCACTCGTCCAGGCCTCGCACGTCACTCGTCCGTTGCCTCCCTCCATAGAGACTGCTCCCTCCAGGCCCTTCCAACCCTCCCGCTCACCGTGAGGGCCCCAACAACTGGGTCCCTCCCGTGGTGCCCATCCAGTCCAGCCCATCAGCCCATCGCTGCATGGTCCTGGCCCAGCCATGCCTGGCTCTAGGTTCTCTGACATGGCCGACCATGACAATGCGAATAGCCTGTTCGGGCTCCAAGACCCAAACATTGGCTTCGTCGATGATGGCTCGGCCGTGAAATCGGACCCCTCCTCGCTCCCTCCCAACGACTCCTCCTCCTCCATCTCTCGCCCGCATACGCAGCCCCAGCCTTACTACGATTCCGCCTCCTGGCAGTTCAACGGCACGCCCCCCTACGACTCGTACGACCACTCGAGCACCGCGCCTCCCTCCCAACACAGCTATCACCAGCCCTCCCCCTGGGACATCCCCTTCGGTCAGGATCAGCAACTGCAACTCCAGCAACAGCTTCCCGTATCCGCCGGCCTCGACAGCCTCGCGCACACTACTCTCAGTCCTGACTCCATCTACGCTGCATCTCTCCCCTCGAACCCCTCGGCGGCACACGGCCCTCCCCAAGACAACAGCCACCTCTTGCCGCGCACCCTCAGCTCCCTGACTCCTGCTCTGCAGGAGAAGCTCCGCAACATCGCCATGCCGCCGCACCTCCAGTACAACTCGCCCAAGAGCGCTTCGAGTCCTGACTCGGCGACAGGTGAGGCCAGAATGGGCATTCTCTCGTCACCCGAACTTGCTGAAATGTCATCTAAAGCCTCGCGAAAGCGAAAGTCTTCCGCTGATCCCGAAGATGAAGAGGAGGAAGACGAAGATGGCAACCAGCCCATCAAGAAGACGGCCCACAACATGATTGAAAAGCGATATCGAACCAACCTCAACGACAAGATCGCGGCTCTGCGAGACAGCGTTCCCAGTCTGCGAATCATGACCAAGAGCGCCAGGGGCGAGGACACCACCGAGGACCGCGAAGAGCTTCATGGATTGACCCCAGCCCACAAGTTGAACAAGGCGACCGTAAGTCAATGCTGAGACGCGATGCGCGCGGTGCTCCGAGACTAATCTGCAATCCAGGTGCTGAGCAAGGCGACTGAATACATCCGACACCTTGAGAAGCGAAACAATCGACTGCTCGACGAAAATGGCGCCATGCAAGCGAGGATCGCCGCCTTTGAGAAGCTATTCATGGCCGGCGCTATGAACGGCGCGATTAGCCCCCTGCAGCAGCCCCCGACCCCCATCCAGTACGCCCAAGACGCCCAGCAGTTTGTCGGATCTCCAATGTCGGCTTCGCCGGACGGAAACGGTCCGCCTGCGGGAATGATCCAGGTACCAGATGACATGAAGCGAATTATTTCGGCCCAGATGGCTGCTGGCCAGCCATATCCTGTCCCCCAGCAACCTTATCGCGGCGGCAACCCCGCTGTCATCCGACAACAGCAGATCCAGCAGCAACAGCAGATGCAACAGAACCGCTGGAACAACGCTGGTCCCTACTTTGGCAAGCTCATGGTTGGTTCTCTTGCAGGCCTCATGCTCTTGGAGGCTGTTCGAGAAGACGAGATCAGCAACAAGGACACCGAGGGCCGCGGTCTCTTGGCCGTGCCTCTGCATCTCCTGCGATCCGTCGCCTCAAGCTTGGATCTTAGCTTCATGGGATATCATGTGCACACCTCTCTTCGGGTGCTTTTTATTCTCGGTACCTTCCTGTGGGTCTTTGTGCCCTCACTCTTCACGAAACCACAACAGAAGTCAAAGAAGTCGCAGGTTGGAGTCTTACAGGCGGCTCCATCGTTGGCCTCCCCTATCCATGTTCGGCAGCAGGCATGGCTCACCGCCATCCAGACTGTCTGGATTCCTAGGCACAACTTCATTCTTGAGGCGGCCGCTCTCATGGTCAAGACATTCAAGCTGAGCCTGCGCAATGCGATCGGTATCCACGGATACCAAGTGTTGACTGGCCTAACTGAGGAGCAAGAAACCGCCCGCGTCAAGGCTTGGTGCATTGCTCTCGACTCTCAGCTTGCAGGTGGCGATGTCGAGATCAACAAGAGCCGCCTGGTGCTGACACTCCTCGCTTCCGGCACTCTCCCCGACACGCCCATCCGACTCATGCTCAAGGCTCTGCACATCCGCGTACTGCTCTGGGATCTCAGCCAAAACCGATTGCGCCTGGGCGTCAGTAACGTGATCGCTGCCAAGCTGGCACGGACCAACTGGAACGAGGCTCGGAACCTCAACCGGCTACTGATGCAGTTCCGCCGCGGATCGACGGACCAGCATGAGGACGAACTACCGGACCACCTTGCCGTGCTGGTCGAGCAGGATTGCGACGATGTTCTCAACGACGATGTGGTTCAACGCGCGCACAACCTGGCCTTCAACACCGAAACCGATTACAACGTCGTGGCTCGGATGGACGGTATGGACGCTGTGGTGGATGATGGTGCCATTGGATCGCCGATGGATGCCGTCGCGGCTTGGTGGTCGATACAGACCTTGCACCGGATCCTGGTCGCTTCCATGGCAAAGGACGAGGAGGGCTTGCGCTCTTCAGCTGAAGACATCAACCTGGCTATCAAGGCTGCACCCATTGGATCCACTGCACAGGTCCGCGCGATTGTGGCGCGCGCAGTCCTGATCGACAAGTCCCGCGGGGCGAACATTGTTGCGGCCCTGCAGTCCATGGGAACCGATAGGAAGGATACCCTGGTCCTCGCTTCCACAACCATTATCGACTCCAGCCTACAGGCGTCAACTCCCGACCTCCGTATCGCATTGCGGTGCGCCATGGCCATCGCTCACCTCCGACGAATCGAAAGCACCGGCGGCACCCCCAACCAGAGCCTTCGCATGGTTGAATCTATCATGACTCGAAGCAACATGTCCCAGATGTCGCTCCTTGGCTGTACCGCTGCTATCCTGTTGATGGACGAGCTTTACGAGCACATGTCCGCGGTCGAGTTGTTCCAGCCCTCACTAGAGCGACTTGCTGGTGGACTGCGTATCTGGATGGGAGGTGCTCCTGGAGAGAACTGCGGGGTGGCCTCGGAGATCCGAGAGAAGGTGGTGGACCGCTGTCTCGTCATCACCAAGAGTGTGGTGGGCATGGAATCAGATACCGGATATGGAAGCCTGAGCGAATGCGAGGATGACGGGTGCTAGAGGGCTGACACCGGGACCATTGGATTCTCCAACGCCCCGAACGGCCCTCTCACCAACACTCCACTTGACCGCTTCTGCCCATTTCCTTGTTGCGTTCGTTCTTCTGAGATGACTTCTGTACGATCATGGGAATCTATTTCTAGAAAGGTGGGGGTTATCGGGTTTTGGAGTTATTGTCGGCAACGGATAAAAAGGACGATACAGGACGAAGGAAGAGGGGACATTCCTCAGGATTGGCACAGCGGCCAGGAACCTGTGGCTCAGAGTTTCTACGACATCTTTCATTTCAACTTTCTTAACATCTGTTTTTATATTTTCTACATGTCGGGGTTTACCAACCCGAGGCTTGGACGTAAGCCAATCTGTGAAAGGGGGGAATAACTGGCCAGATGGTTGACCCGCGAATGTTGGGCGGTCTCGGGACCGAGGACTCGGCCTTAAAGTGGTACTTGGGGGCTATCTACTCAACGTCCGTGACGAAGGCACATGAGTGTCACGGCCATTGGGACTTGGAAGTTTGTTGAGGATATGATGACTTAATTCCGTACAACGAAGCAGGTATCCCATTTAAAGCAACCCATGATCGGATCTCATCCTGTCTTTACGATGCTGTCTAACGAAACCCTGTGATACTCTATCGCCGACTGTAACCCCGTCCCAAACGCCGAGTTTGTTTTCATCGAGTAAACTACCTACCATTCCGGTGCGCTCCCGCATCCCCCACCGCCTCCTTCCACCATCAGCTCGACGGGCTTGACCATCCTGGTCCCGGCGAGAGGCCGCACGCCGGGCTTCTTGCCCCGGAGGCCAACAAACTTGATGCGCTGGTCCAGCTCCTTCATCGGGCCGCCGGCCGTGCTCTCGCCCTTCTTGACCATCCACTTCTTGGTGCCCAGCGCGGCGTCGAGCTCCTCGACGGGCGGCAGCCTCAGGTACAGCATGCCGTCGGCGCGGGCCTCGGCGGGGAACGTGGCGATGGAGAGGGCCTCGTCGGTCTTGCAGGACCCGCTGTCCAGGTCGAAGTTGCGCTTGTGGTGCGGGCACGAGATCCACGGCGATGCGGTGTTGGTGGTCGTCGTCTTGCCGGGAGGAGCATCCCCGTCGCCGGCCGACTTGTCGCAGGGCTCTTGGCCGACCAGGCCGTCGGAGAGGATGAAGGCGCGCTTGTGCGGGCACATCTGCTGGGTGGCGTAGTAGGCGCCCTGGACGCGCCAGACGGCGAGCTGCGTGTCCCCGCGTTTGATGGTGGCCGAGATGCCGTTGGGCATCTCGTCGGCGCCGTCGAAGTAGGACGCCTCGATGACGGGCTGCCACGCCGTCGAGGACCACCGGTCCCGGAGGCCCTTGAAGTCGTCCGTCGCCGCCTCGCCGGCCCAGAGCGCCGGCCGCTGCTGGCCGCGGTCCTGCTCGACCTCGGTGTTGGCGACCGTGTCGGGCGTGTTGTGGAACTGGCGGAACTTGGCGGCGATGGCGGGCGTGCGGATGGCCTCGGCCCACTCGTCGAAGAAGCTGTCGACGAGCTCCTCCATCTGCGCCTCGAGCGACGCGCAGATGCCTAGCTTGTCGTCGAGGATGACCTCCTGCAGGTACTTGAGCCCGCCGGGGAGGTTCTCGACCCAGCGCGCCGTCCGCTGCAGCTTGTCGGCCGTGCGGATGTAGAACATCAGGTAGCGGTCCAGGATGGTCACCACCTCGGCCGGCGGCACGTCCTTGGCCAGGAGCTCGGCGTGTCGGGGCTTGGCGCCGCCGTTGCCGCCGACGAAGATGTTGAAGCCCTTTTCCGTCGCGATCAGGCCGAAGCTGTCGTGCTGTTAGTAACCTGCGAGGCGAGGAGGACAAGAAGGGGAGGGGGGGCAACAACTTACTCTTTGCTCTGAGCCTCGGCGCACTCTCGCACACAGCCGCTCACGCCGCCCTTGATTTTGTGCGGTGCCCGAATACTCTTGTAACGCTCCTCCAGGCGCACCGCCATGCCGACACTGTCGCCGATGCCGTAGCGGCACCACGTCGACCCGACGCAGCTCTTCACCGTTCGGAGCGACTTGGCGTAGGCGTGGCCGGACTCCATGCCGGCAGCGATGAGCTGGCCCCAGATGTCCAGGAGGTCCTGCTTCTTGGCGCCAAACATGTCTATGCGCTGGCCGCCGGTGATCTTGGTGTAGAGGTTGTACTTCTTGGCCACCTCGGCGATGGCCAGGAGCTTGTCCGGCGTGATCTCGCCGCCGGACATGCGCGGGATGACCGAGTAGGTTCCGTCGCGCTGGATGTTTCCCAGGAAGCGGTCGTTGGTGTCCTGCAAGCCGTAGGTGGTCTTGTCCATGACGTGCTTGTTCCACAGAGACGCCATGATGCTCGCGACGGCGGGCTTGCACAGCTCGCAGCCCACGCTCCTCTTGTCCTTGCCGACCTCTTGCATCGTCTCTTTCAGGGACTTGAGGCGCTTCACCATGATGATGTTGTACAGGTCCACTCGCGAGTAGTCGAAGTGTGGGCAGACGTAGTTCTTGACCTCGTTGCCCATGGCGGCCATGGTCTTATTGAAGATGGTCGTGACGAGGGGCATGCAGCCACCGCACCCTGTGCCGGCCTTGGTGCATATCTTGACGCTGGCAAGGTCCTTGCAAGAGCCGTCTTTGACGACGCCAACGACATCGCCCTTGGTAACGTTGTGGCAGGAGCAGATCTGAGCCTCGTCGGGGAGGTCATCGCCGTCGTCGCCGTCCGTCTTGGCACCGAGGATGAGCTCACTAGGCGGCATGTCCAGTTCCTTCATGGCCTTGACCATGGGGACGAGTTTGACATAGTCCTTGGTGTCTCCAATCATCATGCCGCCGAGGAGGTATTTGCCGTCCTTGGTGAAGATGTACTTTTTGTACACGTTCAGGAAGGGATCTCTATACGTCAGGGCCTGGACAGATGCTGTGGCGGCTGCTGCAGCGGCGCCATTTGCCAACGTGGCGCCGCTGCCATCCCGAAGCGACTTTGCAAACTTGGGCGGGAGAGACAGCGGCCCCTTGGTGTCAGCGAAGCAGTCGCCAAAACTGGCGACATCAACGCCGAGGAGCTTCAGCTTCGTGCTGAGGTCGGGTCGCTTGAAGGTCCTGGGGGCGTGGAGCTTTGCTTGGGTGAGGTTGAAGGCGAGGACGTCGGCCATCTCGATGCCAGGGCCGATGAGGCCGTAGGATTGGCCTCTCCAGCTTGCGCACTCGCCGATGGCATAAACGTCGGGCATGTTGGTTTTCAAGCCGTCGTCGACAACGATGCCCCCCCGCTGAGCGCACTCGAGGCCAGACACTCGAGCCAACTCATCCCTGGGACTGACACCGATTGCGAAGCAGAGCGTCGAGCAGTCAATCTCCCCTCCACCCTCGAAGACAACACCCGTGAGGTTATTGCTCTCGTCGGTCTTGATGCTTGCAACTCTCTTGCCCACCATAATATCAACCCCCAAAGTACGGACTTGGTCGATGACCATCTTGCCGGCATCGGCGTCGAGCTGTCTGCTAAGGACCCATTGGGCACGTTCAAGAAGGGTAACCTTGCCGAAGCGCTCTAGATCTAGCATGGCTTTGCCAGCTTCCAGACCCAGCAGACCGCCGCCAACGACAACGCCATTAGTTCCCGGTCTCGCATCGGCGAAGTCGATGAGATTGGTCAGGTCGGTGATGGTACGGTAGACAAATATACCGGTGGCGTCGTGGCCTGGTAGGTCCTTTGGGAGGACAGCGTTAGAGCCAGTGGCCAGAACGAGAATGTCGTAGGGGTAGACCTGTGCGTTTTCGCATGTGATGGTCTTGTCTAGTGAGTTGATGCTGATGGCTTTGGTGTTGATGTGGTAGTTCAAGGCACCTGCGGGGGCTTCTTGGTACTATCCTAGGGTTAGCAAAGGTCGCTCGGTCTTGTGCTGCGATTGATGTACACACCCATTCTGCAGGGTTGAGGTAGAGATTCTCGATTTTTCGATGCTCAAAGAAACTCGTGAGGCCGACTCGGTTGTAGGCCAGATGGGGCTCATCGCCGAGGACCGTGATTGCGTATTCTCCTGTCTTTGCATCGTACTTTAACAACTTCTCTCTGTCAACTGTTAGGCCAAATTCTCATCAATAGCGATTATGTGGTTTTACTCACACGAAAGCGATGCCGACCATGCCCAGTCCTACAACCACCACACGCTTCGGTAACGAACTCATAGCGGGCGGATGTTCATCGGGCCCCATGCAAGCTCGGAGGGTATGGCATCAACAGCAAAGACATCATTCAGCATTCAAATCAGCAGATGCACAGTTTTAAGAGAAGCACCGAAAGCCTCGGTTGTCGGGCCTCGGCCACGAGCCCCATGTTCCCTATCGTGAATTGCATCTCCGGAGGACTCGGTAAAGCTCGCAGCGCAACTCGCATTTCCGGCGGTGCCACAGAGCGAGGTGTCTGGGAGGTGAGGCGATCTCGATAAGGAGACCGCAGCACAAGGGCAGGGCCAATCACGACGAGGCGCCATGGCGCGTCTCGCTAGACCGCGGGAGGTGAGCCTATCTTTGGCGTTGGGTGTTCCGCGGAGAAAGGCAGACCGAAGGCGGGCTGTGACGGCCGTGGGGCTTGACAGTGCAAATTCGGTGGCGGACATGTGTCGGACAATGGATGATGAGGTTGCGAGACGAGCAGCGCGGCGTGATTATGACAACTGAAATTCTCGTCCTTGGCTTTATGGGCGTGTCATCGTAGATGAGCCAGGTGAGCGTCGGCGAGTGTCGCCAAGTGAACATGGGCACACGTCGATCCTCCAAGTGTCCGCCGCACGCAACTTCTCAGTCACCGTCCAGCCGAGCCATTTTACGACCAGTCTCGTCTTCTCCGCGACCCGCGCTTTTCCTCGGGCGCAAGCGCAACTGCTGTTGTTGCTCTGATAAGATGCCCAGTCGACCGGTTAGCGGCCTTTGCAACACCACACATGCCACTGGCCGACACGCCCCTCCCCCACCAAGATAACCATAGCTCTGTTGCCACTACGGGGGTAGTAATCGATGTGTTTGTCAAGGGCTAAGAGATTCAGGGCGTGGAGATGCGCAAGTTGTAACCGGCGTCTTTCGTGTCTGTGAGTGGTATTTCAAGTGGACTTGGCCATTGAATTCGATCGGGGGAATTGTGAGTCAATCGGCATTGTTAGACTGCAAGCAATATCTCGAAATGTAGTTCTAGAATGACGAAATGAGGAATAATCGCTGCAAACTATGTTTATCCGTATAAGTCGTCGATGGGATGATGGCTTGTCGAGGCAACGATGCCATTAAGGAGTGTCGGGGTAGATGGTTCCCGCTGTAAATGTACCTTAACGTGCACCTTAGCACGTGTCGTCAGTGCCCCCTCCTACGTCATCGCCTCTAAACCGAACCCCGCCAAAGTCAACCTCCAATCTCTGAGCCGCGAACCATCGTGATAGCTTCATCCCGACCACTCCGCCCATCCGCACCTCCTTCCACAGTCACAATGGCCACCGCAACAGCAGCCACGTCTCCGGCAGCCGCAAAACCATCCGAAGTCCCCTCCTCCTCCTCCGCCGCCGCCAACCCCGGCTCCGGATCCTTCGCCTTCCCCCGCGAATACCACTTCCCCGCCTTCTACACCCGCCAGACAAACCTCACCACGCTGCACGCCCAGCACACGAAGTGGTCCGCCCTCATCCTCGCCTACGCCCGCCACCACCGCATCTTCCGCCTCGCCCTGTCCTCCGCCGCGGACTCGGACCTCTTCTTCAACCGCCGCATCGACCGCCGCCTGCACCCGGACGACATACGCGACGTCGTCGACTTCATGCGCAAGGACGGCCGCGCCGAGTACGTCGCCGGCGGCTCCTCGGGCGATGTCGTCTTCCTCTACTGGCGCAAACCCGACGAGTGGGCAGGTCTTGTCGAGAGCTACGTGGACGAGTCCGGTCAGAAGGGCAGCGTGTTGACAGTCTATGAGTTGGTTGAAGGGGATGGTACAATAGGAACTGGTAAGCTGCCGCTTCAGCCTCTCTCCAATGCAATTGTACTCACCGATGCAATAGACATCCACGGCATGGACAACGAAATCCTACTCAAGGCACTCAACGTTCTCGTCAAACGAGGCAAGGCACAAATCTTCGGACAGGACGACTCTTTGGGTGTCAAGTTCTTCTGAGTAGATTCATTTTGCCACCTAACTAACAGGTACATGTCCGCCACTACCCTGAGAAAATGGGCCGGCCAGAAGACGCCAAACCAACATTGGTACCATGACCAGCGAAACCTCCCAAGACCACACCAAACTCCGTCATTAAATTATGTCACATGTTCTTTCCTACGCTTTGGTCTTGTAAAAGTCCTCCACCAGGAAACTCTTGTTGAACCGCACCTGCTGTGCCATTGCCACATCCAGCAGCCAGTCGGGCGCTACCACCCTTGGCTCCATGTTGCCCTTGCGTGCCATGTCATGGAAGCGCTCCCAAAGAACCCTTTCCTCCGGCGTGTTGCTGCTGAGGAGATACACAGGCTCAGGCGGTGCGTTGCCGTCCTCCTCCGCCGTCGTTGGCCGGATTGTCGTGCCGCTGCGCGCTCGGTAGATCTTGAAGATGGCGCTGTTGGCCTCCGCGATAGACTTGTAACTTTCTGGTCCATTGCGGATCTTCTCGGTGCAGTATACGGGAACGCCAAGAAGGAGCTTGCCTCGGTTCGACTTGGCACGCGCTACCGACTTCTCGAGGTTGAAGTTGTATCGTGCCTCCATATCTTTGTCCTGAAGGATGAAGTTGTCCACGTCGGCCATCTTGCCCGTCTCCAAGATCTTATCGATGAAGGTGGATGAGATAACCGTGGGCCCTCGAGCGAGGGCACACAAGAACTTGACTGTGCGGACCACATGAGGAGCGGCCAGGTAGTCGCATGGTTGGCCTTCCTGAACTATCCGGACACCAAGATCGCGCAATTTCCTCTGTCAAGAACATTAGCGCCGTAAAGAAATGGAATGCGTTGCGCATATCGACTCACCTTGTCCTGATCTTCCTTATTCTTGTCCCCGACCCACCGACTGAACCCAGTGATGGTAATGCGCATTTCGACGTCTGGCAACGAGGGCCGTGCTCTTTTGTTGGGTCGTTTATCATCTGAATCATCCTCCTCAGCTTCTAGGCTTGTGCCTCGCTTGGCTTTGGTAGTTTTTTCGACCTGATCTGCTGCTCGTTTTCCGCCCCATGGCGCGTTGGCTGCCTTGCTGTGCCTCTTTTTCTCTTTCTCATACAGCGCAATGTCAGGAGCAATGTCCTGAAGTAAGTTCCGTGCTTTCGCCTTGGCGCTGCGACCCCCCGTCGATGGCATTGAGGGAGTCTCAGTCTCCTTTCCTGATCGAAGAGGACGCGTCCGTATGGGAGTTGCCACTGTGCCCAGAGCCTTTGTAGTTGTCCTTTTGGTTGGCTTGTCCACCTCTGCATCGCTTTGTTGAAGGTCATCCATATCTCTATCCTCATTTTCCCGGCCGATGACAACACCCTCAGCTGGGCCATGTTGGTAGGCATTGTCTTCAGCTGCCTCGAGGATTCTCCGCTTCCGCCTAGCGCGAGGAGACATGTTCTCCTCACCGCCAGGGTAGTATAGTTCCCGCAGCTTTGATTCGTCAAAGAAAGTCTGACCGATGATTTCTCCAAGGTTCGTGCGAGGGGGGAAGTGGTTGTACTTTTTGATCGTCATCGGCTTCATCTCGCACTTGGCGTAACTTTCCTCGATCCATAGATGGTTGATGACGGAGACGCCCCACTCGGGAGCGGCCTTGCATTTCTCGCTTGAGTTGCGTGCGGTGATGAGATGTGTGTTTTCGGCCTTCATCGTCTTGGTGAACTCGGCCCCACTAGCCCTGATGAGGTTCTCAAGATATGCTCGGGCTTCTCCGCCATAATTTGACACCGTGATGCGCAAGTCTTTGAAGCCCTCAATCCCATGTCTAGGGATGGGGTAGTGCAAAAGACGGCGTAGAGGCGAGGTCCATTCGTTGTGGACAATGAGGTAGAACAGCCATGCCAAATTTCCGACGTCCTTACATGACTGGGCAGCTTGAACGTATTGGGGTCCGTCTCGGTATTGGCAGATGAACAGATCACAGTCCTCCACACTTTCAACAAGCCTACCGCCGCTGTTGTTGATGATCTCTCGAATGACCTTATCGAGTCGGGTACTGATAGAAAGGTCTGTGGAGAACATAACCTTCCGGTCTTGGAAGACAGTAATTGGCGGGCGGACAACATCTCCGTCTGGTGGCAACGGCAAGTAGCTCGGGGAAGTTGATGTAGCCCCTTCGAGGTTGGAATTGACCGGGATCGCAAGCTGATCCTCAGGAGCCTTCTTAAGAATTTCCGGATCGGGCAAACGATAGGGTCCCTCGTCGATCCGTTTACCCAGTTTGAAGCAATCGTCAAACCTACAAAGTCAGTGCCCGGTTCAAGAAGACAGTAGGATATCACCCACCAGTGCGGCAGTACAACGATTCCTTTCCAACCCTTAGATTTGGAAGCTTGAACTTTGGGGTGGTCCATAGACAATGCGCAAATGTGGGTTGTCAAGCGCGTCACATCCTTGGACTCTTGTCCACCAAGAGCCATCGTAGCACCAGCGATACTCTCCTTGTCCGTCTCGGGCAGGTCGGCGCAGGTCACGACTACCTGGGAGAATATCATTCTGGGATCGGGCGAGAACGGCCGAACTTGCGCCTGTTTGCGCCGGGAGATGGAACTCGTGATCCAATGTGTCGTTACGACGGGGATCATGACGGCTTGCGACTCGGTATACTGCGGGAAATCTATATTGTTGGCGATGATGTGCGTTGCCTTTTCGATCGGGATCGACCCGTCGCGTCGAGGCTCGCAGGTGGTAGCGCCATTCTCTGCAAGGAGATCCGAAAGCTGTACCGAGTCAGCTTGCGAGTAGAAAGAGTGCGAATCCGAGGGTAACTCACCTGGTTGATCAGCTTCGGAGTGAGGGCGGAGCTAGGTACGAAGGCAATCGAGCATTCGGCGAAAATGCCAGTCGAAATGCCAGTCGAACCCCCGGCGGCATCTCCCATCTTTGCGGGACTCGTGTGTGTCGGAGTATATAAAGAGACTCGTGAGTGTCAGAGTATATAAAGAAAATTGACACAAGACACAAGTATTCTTGGTGAGGCATTCAGTCGGAAAGGCAGGTCGTTCAACGGTCTTGACGTGGGTAGTTGATCCCGGTGTTGGGATCCCGGTGTTGGGGTATATATTTGTCAAGACGCGCTGACTGTCCAATCCACTGAACGCGAAGCCGCCAGGCAGTCACATGACTCCAGTCTGGATCGCGGTGCCCTGTGCGGGGCACACTGCGGAGAAACTAGTAGCGGGCCCGATTGGCAAGAGGATTGCCGGAACCCAGCTCCTTGTCGCAGAGACAGAGATATAATATACTCAGAGTAGCGATCGTCATCAAATCGGATGCTGCAGATCATCGCATCGTCCGCCAAAATCAGCAGGGTCCTCAGGGTCGCTGGGAGGTCATCCACGAAGGAGGGCACTTACACGCATTTATATAGACAGTGACCCTGCTCACTAACGCGTGAACTCGATCCTATATAAACGGAGGCTAGAATATCAGCACAGGAACCAGATCAAGATTGTATATGTAGTCACAGAGCTCTAGAACTTCGTCCGGAAGAGAGATAAAGAGGGCGAAGATGTGCTTACATTGAATCGCGTTCCCGCAGCCAGTCGAGCTGGAGAGACTGCCGATCGCGTTGTGATCGTGACGTAACGGAGGATCCTTTGGATGTAGGACTAGGTATATATACGTTCAGCAGCGTTGTCTGCTGATCGTGATCAGTCTGCTAAGGCTGCTTCATAGCGCCTAAGGAGAGGTTGTTGTGATGTGGGAGAAAGAGGAGTTGGGCAGCCAGGGCGAGGGAGAGGGATTATATAGTTTTTCAAGGACATGACTCTGGGATGTGACTCACTGTAAGGGACAAAGCTTGGACTAAGCTGTGTGTGTTGCTGGCTAACACAAGCCTGCGGTAGGTTTGGTGGTGTTGAAAACATTGAAAACACTCACATGTTCTCAGGTGCCATCGCAAACGATCAACGTCCCTTGCAAGACCACAAACCACAAACCACCCCCTTAAGTAGGCCCAGATGCGAAACCACCCGCCATCACATGTACACAACAATCAGGACTTTTGAACACGTCATGTTTGTACAAGCTGTTAAGAGGCGGATCTGGAGCTGTTCCACGCTGAGTCTTTGGTGTTTTCCGTTTCGAACCGGGTCCAAACATAGAGACTTGGGCTGTGACTCTAGAGTCGGTGGCAGACACGTGGCCAGCCAAATCCGCCTTCAGGTTATCTGGATCTGATCGTGATACTATAGGACTTTGGGATGTGAGCCCGGGGTTGCTACCCTCAATCGTCGGGCAGGGAGGCCCTGACGGCCCGGGCGTTGGGGATGTGGCCATCGACTCAGCAACATGAGCTTGAGAGTAAACTACGGTAAGGCCCCCGCCGCTAGAAGTGGAAGGTGGTGAGGTTTCGTTTTGTGTATTGACTGACTGGGGCTGTCTTTTCCCCAAACCTGGATTATGATAATCATCTTGACGATCGGGCCCTTACGTTAGCAGGAAGCAGAAACATCTCGACGCGTCGCGAACCACTAAACGCCGTTGTAGGGTTGCGATATTCTTACGGGCAATGACGTTCACGACAGATTCTGGTTTGAGGGAGAGAAACACTTTAGCTCAATAGCTTCATGGAAAAATTTGCTTTCGAGATGGAGTTGTTTCTTGTGAAAGAAAATGTGACATTCATGTACGCCTTTTTCGACCACTACGACCTCGCAACGAGGCGACCCCTTATTACTACCTTCACCCTTCCTAGCATATGCTCATCTATATCTTGGGGAGGCCGTTTGTGACCTTCTACGTAACGACTTGGAAACCGTTCCACCATCTTTGGGGTGCCCGACTTCGAAAAAAAAAAAGACAAAAGCTAACTGACGCCCTTTCATATGCATCCCCCCTAGAGTTCCTCGAATATGTATCGCCAAGAGTGTACGCCTCTACCGAGTGACTAACATCACCCAAACAGTTGTCCATTTTGAAGAGAGATCTTAACCACTTCCCTTGACGGAGGCCAAAGCCACGGCCGCTCCCATAAGCGAGCTCTCCCTGGCAGACACTAGCTTTACTGCATAGGCATTATCATTGCCCTTTTGGCTAGCGACTAGGTCGTCGAGATATTGTTGACAACTCTTCAGGTATCCGGGGTAGTTCTCGATCACGCTGCCATTGAAGGCCACGGTCGTCTCGGCAAGGTTCTTGTCCGCCTCGGCGCTTAGCCGCAAAGGCGAACACTCGGGAAGAGTCTCGACCCAGTCGGCTTGGAGGTCGATTCTCAATCTCCAGAAAGTGTAAACGGACGTGGCCACCAGAGCACTGGAACGAATTGAGATGATCGATGCCAGCTGGCCGAGGAAGGATAGATCGGAGGCCGTCGGGGTGTGAGACGATGGGTGGCGAGACGAGAATTCCTGGCAGGCATCGCTGAATCCGATACTAGTATCACTGATGTATGTTAGGGCTAAGGCCTGACGATGTGAGATGACGACGGAGCATACCTTTGGACCTTGGACAACGTTTCTGTTGCCAATGAGTAAGGCTCTCTGAGTGAAGAGGGCACAACTCCCCCGAAAACGCCGACTGACTCGATGGCTTCAATGAGACCAAATCTGCAGATCTCGCCCAGATACATGCCGCTGACGAGATGCTCCAATGGCTGAAAAGTTGGCCTAGGATGGCCCTGGAGTAACTGTCGATCCCACCTAGTCAAAGGTAGGATATCATGCCCGAACATGCCAATCTCAGAGTTCACAATCAAGTGAGTCCACTCGGCTGGTCGCTGGCCAAACTTAGGTTGGCCAATTGCTGAAACGGGGAGATACGCAGCGATGTTGACGCCAGTGCCTAGGATGAGTCCGAATCGCGTTGATGGGTGTGAGTATGACTCTGATAGCAAGCAGGCGCTTGAATCATTGAGGATGGCCCGCAACTCTACGTTGAGTCCCTGGTTGCCGCAGGCTGTTTTGATTACCTGCCCCAAATCTTGACCTAGTAACCCATCATGTGCTAGAAAACCCTTGCCCATGACCTGTATCTTTCCGCTTGCGAGCGATGTTTGTCTTGCATCTGTTAGTCTGGGGTAAGCTGCCAGGTCAGGGTCAGGTCCACTCACTCAATCGGGAAACTCCACGCCATTGCCATCAGTAATGGCTCATCGGGGTTTTGATGTTGTTCTAGCTCCCCCGCGAGGGTGTCCTTTATCCTTGCGGCCATCCAGTCAAAGAAAGCCATGCCTTCCAGATCCTTAATCTCGTGACTTATGGTGAAGTTGCGCATGCTGACAATTCTGCTCTCTTCGCCGCCCTCGGACATACGCCCTCGAAGTTCCACGAGGGCCACTCTCAAGGTCGAACCTCCCACATCCAAAGCCAGAAAGTGGCCTTTCTCGTCGCCATGCGGTAGCTGGTGGGTGTAGGATGGAAGCATGCATTCCATGTCGGCCTGGAGTCGTTCTACGAACTGTTTCCTCATGCCGTGGGAGAGTCGTTGTAGGCCATGCTGACTGACGGGGTCGAGGAACAGCGCCTCGGCCTCCTTCAGGAACTCCTCTGCGGAGCGGTGAGACGACGCGGTAACCCGGTTCTTACGGTCCACAGGAACTGCTAGAGATCTGGTCCAGTATGCTAGAATGGCTTGAAATAGTGATTTGCCGCGAATGAGGCTCTTGAAAAGAGCAGCAATGAATTGCTTTCGAAGGGTCGCCATTGTGTGAACGAGTGGATGCCGTTGTGTACTAAGGCGAATGGGAGGAGGAAAGCTGAGGACCAGAAACGAGAGCGTCAAGTCATGGATACGAGGCAAGTAAATACCCAAATCCAACGAGGTCTTTAGCAATGGTTGGATGGAAGGAATGGGCCGGGGTGCCTTGCGCCCCAGGTCCCAGTAGACACGGATCTGATGGGTGGGTAATGGTCGATGGCCAGGTGCATGAGCGGCAAGGAAACAACACCAGGGCAGATGGATGAGACGAGACCAGATGAGACCTGGCCACACCGAACGAGACCAGACGAGCCAAGGTCAAGGCGAATCAAGAACGTGCTGAGGGGACCTGCCTGGCCTGGGATGGAGGACAGAAGCTGAAGCGCCGAGAGCCAAGGAGATGATGCACTCGGCGGGATTCGACGTTGCAGGGAGTTGAGAAGTAGTGGCAGCGGTCGTGGCGGCAGAAGTGACACTGGGAGTGGGTGGTAGCAGGACGGCCGTATTCGTTGTTAGCCGGTGGTCGCCCTCTCCTCTACGTCGAATGGATGGATATCGCGTTGGGCGTGAGCAAGTGTGAGCGTGAGCAAGCGTGACGGCGTGAGCTCTGGTAGGTAGCTTCGCTAGACCCAACGTCGCACAGGCGGCACCGGGCCATGCGACAGCCGAGACGCAGCTGAGGGATTGGTTGGGCGAGGCAGGGCGGGTGCCGACGCTCGGGTGCTATCGTTGCTGATCGCTGGAGCCATTGTTGCTTGCGAGGGCTGGCAAACAGAGGCGCGAAGGCGTGAAAGGGTGAGACGGACGGAGGAGTGAGGATGGAATGGGGTTGTTGTAACGTTGCGTGGGGATGGATGGAGGTCTACTTACTTAGTGGAGTTGGGCCGTGGCTGGTACGTACCTTTAGAGCCTTCCATTCTGCCGCCAACCCCTCTGTTTCCATTACACCGACGGCGGGGAAATTGTTAGTGAGCCCGGGCAGTGGATGCTGAGGCTCCCGTCTCCTGCCATCTTATCGGCCGGGAGGCTTCGTCTCTAGAAGCCTGACAAACCAGGCAGACGGGATAAGTGATAAGTTCGCTACTGCGTAGTACCTGTGGCACAACACATGAGATATGCATACCTGCCATCCCCAACCTGCTGCAATCGCCACATCGTCCTCTCTCTACCTAGCCACAGTCCCCGAGACTCACAAACACACATGAACCCCACCAACATGGCACCTGTGGCCGGCACGGCGAGGGCACCCGGACCCGGTAGGGCCGATTGCCAACGCGGCCAACAGTGGACAGCCAACAGCCATGTCAAACGGGGACGGGCACGTCGTGTTGCAACAACCGCCGTTCCTTCAGGGATGAGCCTTGCCGGGGTGAAAAAAAAGAGCTTGCACGCCAGTTGTGGACTTTGCGGTATTCGTATGAAACGGGAATCCTTGATTCCCCGTCCCCCAACAGTAGCGGCATCTGGAAACTCCAGCAAAGGCCCATTTCCGGCTTCCCAAGTACACGTGCGGTACAGACGCCTCTGGCCTGACAACATGCCCCCCAAACCATAGCAGTGGCGAGTCGGGTCATATGACCCCGAGCAACGTTGGAACTTGGCAAGCAATGATGGAAACATGAGAGAAGAAGAACCGCACGCCGGAAGCGTCGGCCGAAAGCGGCACAGCGTGGTCCGTCTACTCGGGCGGCACGTTGAGCTGCCATGCCATTCTTTATCCTCCTGTACCAAACAGTGACGTTCCATCCATCACGATACACCTCGACTGACAGTTTGCCCGTCCTCCAGTCAATGGGCTTCGATGACGAGAGGCGATGTCGACTTTTCCCGTCGACTGCCATCGTGATGCAAGGCACATGCTGCCCTCCATCGGTGGCGCACCACCCGTAGCTGCCTTTCTATACTCATAAGCAACCTCTTCCAGCCCTCTACCCCCGAATCTCGACTGGTGATTTGAGCTTCTTACACACAACCCTGCCAGCCTCCAAATCAAAAGAAACTTTTCTATTCCTATTCCATCTCATCTTCTCCATATTGCTATCCAGATACGAGCCGTACTAGGCCAGCTTCTTACACACCACCCTATCCCCATCTATACTCCCTCGTCATCCTCACCATGCGGCTGATCATCCGGGACGATGAGCATGCTGCAAGCATGTATGTCGCCAACTACGTGGTTGACCGCATCAAGGCCTTCGAGCCAACCCCTGACCACCCATTCGTCCTCGGACTCCCCACAGGATCTAGTCCTCTTGGCGTCTACGAGATCCTGGCGAGCAAGTACAAGGCCGGCGAAGTAAGCATTAGACTACATGCAGATGTATCAAGGGTCTAACGGTGGCTGTAGATCTCCTTCGAGAATGTCGTGACCTTTAATATGGATGAATACGTTGGGCTGCCAAGAGATGACCCCCATTCCTACCACTCCTTCATGTGGAATCACTTCTTCTCCCACGTCAATATCCATCCCTCCAACGTCCACATCCTAGACGGAAACTCACCCAACCCAGAGGCCGAGTGCGCTGCCTACGAAGACGCCATCAAGGCAGCTGGCGGCATCGATCTGTTCCTAGCCGGCATCGGCGATGATGGCCACATTGCCTTCAACGAACCCGGGTCAAGCCTCGCGAGCCGCACCCGGGTTAAGACGTTGGCATACGACACTATCCTGGCCAACTCGCGCTTCTTTGGCGATGACCTGAATAAGGTGCCGAGGATGGCCTTGACGGTGGGTGTCCAAACAATCCTCGAGTCGCGAGAGGTTGTCGTCATCATCTTGGGCGCTCGCAAGTCGCTTGCCTTGCAGAAGTGTATCGAGCAGGGAGTCAACCACATGTGGTCGCTCTCGTCCCTGCAACTGCATCCACACCCCATGATTGTTGTCGACGAAGACGCCACTCTCGAGCTCCAGGTCAAGACTGTCAAGGTAAAGCCCCCCTCCAACGAACCATGATTGATACGAGCCACCGCTAACTCATTCCTCAAGTACTTCAAGAGCATCGAAAAGGTTGCCCGCGAGCAAGGCTTTGAGCAAATCCTCCCCTCCAAGGTCCGCACCGGCAACGTCCCCATTCCCGAGACCAAGGTACAAAAAGCCCAACCAACTCCCATCATTGCCCCCGAGCCCATTACCTCACATTTGCTCCGGGCGACTCCAGTGAGCGGGTATACCTCTCGCTCCGTATCCCCAGATCTCGTCCCCGACCGGATGGCATCGCGCATCCCTGAGCCCAGTCTGAATCGCAGACTGACGCCAAACCCCGAGCATCAGATGGTGAGTGTGAGCTTTGTGGGAGCTTAATGGGGCTACCAAGGAGAGGGAGACACCAAGAGGCCAAGGCGGTCTTGTCCAATCGCTTTTTGATGCATTGTTGGATGCCGAGGATACAAGATTGTAGTAACTGAAAGGCATAGTATTGCTAGTTGTGAACTTAAAGAAGGTACATCTTTTAAAATGACTGAGGGACTTGGCTATGATACCATTAGGGAGTTTTTGAGAATAGAGTCTGTGTTAGATGGATTGGGGAACAAATCGTGTACCTAAAGAAATCATATTGTCAAAGAAATTGACTAAACAATTATATGAGTTCCCATTGGAATCTAGGGTATATAAGCAGCACTTCCCTGTGCTAAGCTATAGCGTACTGTCTCCCCTTGCTCTCATTGACCAGGGGCAACTGAATGTCTTCACGCCCAGTGATTGACATCATTATACAAATTGAAACACGAAATTTGATGTACAAGAAAGATATTCCAAGTTGCCAGCGGTTCATTAATCGTTAAGTTCTTCCCAGGTTATCGACCTCTTCATTCAGGTGCAAAGTATCGCTTCGCCTTGCTCCTCAGTTGCTGAGCTTTCATCTCGGGTGGAACAATGGTATGGTGAACGACATGAGGCCTATAAACTGCATCGACGGGGGGCATCCTATGAATCATTAGAACATACTGGCCACAGCGTTAGGGCATGAGAAACCGTACCAGTCATCAACAGTCAGAGGGAAATATTCGTAGAGTGGATCAACATCCTCCGACGGACTGTTTTCAGCGTGCTGGCCGACAACGACAGTAGTTGTTCCAGGCTGAGGGCTCTGTAAATCGGAGCCTGAGCGGTTTGGACTTCTCTCATCTTCGGACAGGGAGAGGTTGATTGGGAGTGAGGCGCCCTGGCGAGGCACGGAGCTCCTAATGGCTTGCGTATTGGTATGCTTTGTCGAATTGCCCAGGTCGTTTGACCAAGCTGGGATTGGTGGCCTTGGAATGTTTGGTGATATGGCCATCCTTTTGGCGGGATGTGGGTTCTGACCAAGTTGGGGGCTGGGCATGGGCTGGGGCATCGACAGAGACGCTGTCCAGTCGTTTGGTTGCTGAAAGGTCAATACATGTCCTGTGTTGTGAGAGGAGAAAGCAGTACACTTACCTGAATATTGCCAAGAGAATGGTATCTCTGCACGATTTCTTGCGAATTGTTTCGTGCCACCTTGATTGGCGCGCTTTCGGGCGTTGCGGTGTTCCTCCTCTCCAGACGTTTATCTCCTGTAAGGGGAACATCTTTCTTACTATCAAAGTTTCTCGGACTGCGGCCTCGAACTATGACTGGGCCGGACTGGATCTCGGCAATCTGAACGAGCTCTCCAGATTTGGATTTGCCGTTAAGGCTTATTTTCACGACGTAGTGTTGTTGCAGGCCCTTTCTTCGGCCATTGTTAGCAGTCGCATGCTTGAACTGGAGTCTTTTCCATGATATGGGCATAGAAACTCGGTTCGCGTCAACCTCTTGGCCAGAGGTGAGATCCAGAGTGATGTTTGGAGGTGCCGCAACAATCTTAGATTCCTCGCTAGGTTGAGCATTCGCATTCTTCCAAGGAATCGATATTATTTCGGTGGGCTTGCCCTCGATCGACTCCACCGCCGTGATTGTCGCAACCAGCTCAAATATCTGTATCCGGACTCCCTGGTCGTTGACAATGTTGGTGGCTATCCGGGGCACGGTGATCTGACCAGAGCATTGCCAAAGGTTGCGCCGGTAACATGTCAACTCGAGTGGTCGTCCTGTCGTATCGCCACCGAAAACATCCTCAGCAACGAAGAACATTCCGTACAGTTCTGCGCTCATGGTAGCTTCTGAAAATTGGCCGGCTTCGTCGATGATGGTCGCGCTCGAGGCTGACGCAGAGAAGCCGAGGAGCTTGTTGTCAAGCTCCTGCGGCGACGACTCCTCGTGTAAAACATCCTGGTGCGGGTCGGGCTTGAATTGATGGGCGGAATATGAAAATGGATCTTCGAATGTCGTCGAAAAGGCTTCTAGGTCGTACGAAGGTGTAAAGGGAAGATTCTGCAACGTGGTTGCATCGCTGCGGCTGTCAGCATTGCGCACGCCGAGTAACGGTTAGGGGCCGAGACGATGACATACAGCAACGACTCGTCAAAAGTCATGTCCTGATCGAAGACGTCCATGCCCAAGTTTTTCTGGCCTGGGCCGAGATTCATCGCCATCGGATCGCTGGGAGAGGCGCCCGTGGGCAGCCCCGGCATCGAGTTGAAGGCGGCCATGGCATTGTTCAGTCGCTTGTCATCGCTTCATTGGGTCAAGTCGGCCGGCGGAATTAGCGACACGGGGGGGATTTCTGCGAGCCTCTGTAAGACTTCGAACGGAGAGGGTCGGTTGGAGATGGAGACGGCGACGGCGATGGGAGAGATCGCGATGGTAAGCGACGTGTATTTGTCGAGGTTTGGGCCGGGAAATCTTGTACAAGATCAGACGAGAGGGTGTCTCTGGAAATGGCCGAGAGTGCAGCGCGGTTGAAGGAGGAGCGGAGGTGGAGGCGTGGAGGAGGCGCTGTGGAGGGGACCCACCGGGCTTGAGCCTTCCGGGACTCGCCCTATCTACGGTGGCACCTTAGGCAGACTTCGCTAAAGTGCAAAAACCCAAATCCGGAAAATCACAACCCCGCATCACCTCGTACTAGGAAATGCCTTATAGCTATTGTACGATAATTATATTACTGTAATACCTTAACCTCTAAAGGATCTTATATCTATATAAGATAAAATTTAGTCTTAATTTGACTAAGGTTAAACTTATAAGAATATTCTCTAGTCTATTAATCCTTTTCTTCTTATATAGGGATATTTATAAGTTAATCTTTATATACTAAAGTCCTAGATCTCTACTTAAGGCCTTATATAGAATTTAATAGTCTTTCTTAATTAATAGTATAAAGAAATATTAGAGCTTTATATCTAAGAGACTTCTTTTTTATTAATATTAGAATTAGTAAATAAATTCCTTTATATATAAAACTATATTCTAATTAGCCCTTAGAAATTATAGTAGTAAATATATTAGTAGGATATTTTATAATAACTATATTACTAAATTATAGATAAATTAGTAGACTATATATAATTCTACTTTTTTTCCTATAGATATTCTAATTAATCTATCCTTTAAGATATCTAAATATAAGATAAGCTATAGGTTTCTTATTATTTAATCTAAAAGATCTACTATAAGAATAGAATAAAATAATAGCTCTATATAAGTAAGAAAAGAGAAGTAGCTCTTTAGACTACTATTTAATTTCTTTAGGATAATCTTATATAATTATTAGTAATTTAATCTTTTAGATAAGGGTATCTTTACTACTATATATATATTTAAGTAAATACCCTAGTTATATAGAACTAACTATATAATTTCTATTAGTTTATCTTTCTAGAAGAAGTATAGAAATATTAAGAAGGGAACTTTAAATATTATATAGACTTTACTATTCCTAGACTAAATTTTCTTTAGTACCTAGATAGGTATAAAAAGCTAAAGAAATTCGGATTCTAGATCTATACCTATATTGATATATACTTATAATATATTATATAGTTCTAGATTAGCTAGTCTATAATAACTGGAATTAGTATATTAAAGTAATACCTTTATATAGTCTAGTATCTTAGAATAAGGCTATTCTTTATATGTTTAGACTATAGAATTAAAATACCTTTATAGGTAGTAGCCTAGGTAACTCTTACCTAAGCTGGACTAGCTTATATCTTATATAAAGATATATCTAGGAATTATTATTCCTATTAGTAAGAAGACTAAATTCAATTATATTATATGTATAAGCCTAGCACTTGAAATGTCTATATTGAAAGCTAGTGGAAGTAGCTATAATCTAGATCTTTAGATCGTTAGATTATAAGTACCCTCTTATATATAGAAATAAATTCTATTTTAACTCTTATTTAGTCCTACTTTAATAAACTAGTAAGCTATACTCTATTTATTAAGAATAAGCTAGCTAATCAAGTTATATTATATGTAATCTATACTCTTATAATCTAAGATGAATTTGCTAAATTTATCTCTCTTTAGAATAGATATAAGATCTATATGTAAAAGAATCAATAGTATATTATTTCTAGAATCCTAGTAGATCTTTATTATATATAGAGTATATAAAATTAGGGTGTTCTACTGGATAAAGATAATAATATGAGTAACTATATAGTTCTTTGTATAATAAGTGATTCTATATAGGATATTAATATTGATTCCTTTCTTTTAGAAGAAATAACTTAATAGTATATAACTTAGCTGTCTAAAATAGGATTCTTTAGTTAAGAAATTAATGATTTTTAACACCTATATATTAATATTTATCTAGCCTTATAGTAGAAGATTAAATAATATTAGAATAGTAGCTAGCTTCCTATTTTATAGCTAGCTAACATTCCATTAGGTAGGCTAAAGAGATATATAGGAGATACTAATATATTGTATATAAAAATAAACTAATAGGATATAGATTAGATTACTTAAATAGAACCTTAAACTTTAATCTAACCTAACCTTATATAGAGATCTAATTCTATAAGCCCTATAGACCTAATTTTCAAGCTTCTAAGACAAAGAGATATAGCTAGCCTAGTTCTTCTGTATAACCTTTCTTTTCTTCTATAGTAGCCTCTACGTCTAAACCCAATAAGTGTAAAAGGCTGGGCCTGTTTCTAAGTGCTCTACTGGGCTGATTGTACGAGGGGTTAATGGCTCTAGTGGACTCTTAGACTGACTGCGTTTGATCGGGAAGATCAGAAAAGGTAGCTTATCTAAAGAGGGTTCTTTTTACGATAGTATCTCTTCCTTTGTAGATATTAAAATATTATCTTTCTTATCGCTTAGTATTCGTTTCCTTGTATAGATAGGGGAACTACTATCTTCTATAATTATAAAGTTTAACTATATAAGAAGCTAGCTATCTTAAACCTCCTAATTAACTAATCCCTTAGAAAAGAGATTAGTAACTATATAAGTTACTCTAGGTCTTAGATATAGTAGTCAATTAAAGCTAGCTTACTTTAACTATAACTTTCTAAGCTTATATAGAGTATTTAATATAAATTATATAGGAAAGCTTAGGTAGATATATTATATAATCTAATCTTCTTCTACTATAGTAAAATTAAGTACCTTAGTAGAGAGCTCTACTAAAGGGAGAGGATTAAGATTAATAGTTACTAATAAAGATTAATATTAGAAAAAACCTAGGATAATATATATATACTAAGTTTATTTATCTTTCTAGGGATAAAGAATATATCTTAGTATTAGCTAAAGGTTATAAGACTAATTAGATAGATTAGAAGGCTAATAGGATTTATATATAGATTAGTAATCTTTTATAGGTAGTAGGCTTAAGTAGTATCTTAAGTATATCCCTTAAATACTACCTTAAAGTTACTTATATAATTATATTAATTTTAGGGTAACTTTACTATAGGGGGGCTAAAGACTTAAGAAGAGCTTTAAGATATTATATAGGGTAGTTTAGTATCTAAGTTATTAACTTTAATAGGCTCTAGCTATTATATACTATAGAAAGGGTAGAAAGTACTACTTAGGGACTAATTCTAGATAACCTAATAGAGGTATTATACTTTAGGGTACTACTTTTTAATCTAAGCTAGTCCTATTTTATATATAGGAATAAAAAAAATAATTAAAGGAAAGGAATTAAAGCTAGAGGAAAATTTAATTAATACTATTATATTATATAGAAAAAGTAATTCTTATTATTATTATCTTAGTAGTTATATAATAAGATATAATATTAGTAACTATTTTACCTCTAGCTAATACTATATACCCTTATATATAAGAATAATAATAACCCTAATATAATAACCTCTAATATATAATACTACTTAGTATATTTATATATTAGGGGTTATTATTTTTTAAGGTTATAAGTTTAATCTATAATTCCTTTTTTTTTTAGCTAAATAATAAGCTATAACTAAATAGTTAATTAGCTTTTAGCTATCTTTTATATAGCTAGCTACTAGCTATTATTTAGGTAGTTAGAATAGTAACTTAAATAGTAACCTAAATATTAAAGCTATAGCTAGAAGCTCTACCTTTCTAACCTTTTTATTATTATTATTATTATTACTACTACTACTATTACTATAACTAGTATATATAAGCCCTTATAGTAAAAGCTATTATCTTATAATATTAATATTAGCTAATCTAATCCTTCTAGTAATTATAAGCTTATATTTCTCTCCCCTTTGAATTTCCTATATAAGATAAGTTAAAAGTACTAACTAAAGTAAGTATTAGTATTAGTAATAATAGTAATAATAATAAGAAAGGCTAGCCTTATATACCTATAAGCTTTATCCTATACCTCTTCTAATACTATATAAGAATTAACCTATCTCTAGTCTATACTAAAGAGTCTTATATATATACCCTATAAGCTCTACCTTTTATAGGTAGATATAAGTAGTTAATAACTTTAGCTATATATATATAATATACTCTAGTATAGTATCCTTAATTAGCCTAATTATCTAGTATAGTTTTTAGCTTACTATATATATATTAAGTAGGTTATAAGTTATAGGGACTTATATATAAATATCTTCCTTATCTAGAGTTAAGGTATTCTTACCTTAACTCTATATATATCTTATATTAGTAAGATATATATAGATAGGGACTTATATATAAGTCCTTTCCCCTATTATATATACCTTCTAGGTTACTTTAGTAGCTACTATAGTAATTATAAATAGTTAGATTATACTACTTAGTACTCTAATAGAGACTCCCTAGCTCTAGAAGATATATATAATAGTAGCTCTATATAAGGGTCTATATAACTAGAGTATAACACAAGGTGACAAAAGGTAGTATATAGTGTATTATAAAGCTTCTACTTAGTGAGCTCTCTAAATACTTACCGAGTTAGCTTAAAAAGGGGTTAGAGGCCCTACTATTTAAGCGAGTACCATTTAGGGCTAGGGTTAGGACTCCTTATACAGCTAGGCTATTACAATTATTCCCCCCTCCTTTAAGCCTTATCCTAAGGTATATCTTGCCTAATAACGACAATAGGTATTATCACTTGCCATAGGGTATCTGAATGCTTAGTAACTCTTTATCGGCCTGTTATTATTATATAGTTATTAGGTCTTTCCTGTATTACTAGGGTAAGTCTAAGTGTTAGCTGCTTATTCGTTGAAAATCTTTCTTGGACTTACTCTGTGATTTAGTTGTTTACTCTACCTCTGTTTTCCGTAGACTCTCCCCTCTTCCTCTTTTCCTTAGTAGGTATCCTCTAGATCTTTAAGATTATCAATTACCTTTTCTTTACTACTCGATCTAGTTATTATCTCCCCTCTAGTTATAAGCTATTCCTGTCTTCTCTATACTTTTACTAAATGTTCTATACTACTCTATAATGTTAATTCTCTATATTATCTCTATAGTTCTAGAGGATTTTATAGCTTATACTAAGTCTAATACCCTCTTCCTGAATATTGATTTTACTAGAATACTTATAGGTTCTATTCCCTATGCCTACTATATTAAGTAGAAATACTATAACTTCTCCTATTCCTATAGATATAGCTTACTATTATCTTAGTATATAGTATATAAGGCTTTAAGTAAGAAATACTCCTAAGTAAGTTCATTGAGTATTCTATATAGGTTTAGTAATAGTATTAACTCTCTATATTCTTTAGATTCCCTCTGAATTAGTATCTATTACTTAGTAGTATTAGAACTTCCTCTACTATCTTACCTTTTATAAGTAGGATAAAGAGTTAGAACTAATTATTATACTTAGTTACTAGTACCTTATATATATTATCTATTTTACCTCTTCTATATAGTATAACCTCCTTGATTTTACTAAGAACCTAATAAATACTTACTTATAGGGTAAGAATAACCTTACCTTATTTAGTTACTAGGAAGCTCTAGCTTCTACTTAGATTTAGTTACTTCTAGTAGAGTATATATTTAGCTTAGTTACTAACTAAGAGACTCTATATACTTACCTAGCTTCTACTATACCTCTTTATTATTATAATAAATCTCTACCCTATACCCTTCTTATAGTACTTAAGATACTAGTAGTTATTAAATATATACTAGTTATAGATATAAGTTATAAGGGTTTATTATACTATTTCCCCTCTGACTTTTCTACTACTATTATTACCTTAATCGATAAATATAAGGATAATAGTCCCTTCTAGCTTACTATTACCTTTGTTAGTACTATACCTATTTACTATAGTAGTTATTCTACCCTGATTTATTACCCTAAGGATAATAATAATAACAATAATAATAAATCTACTAGTAGTAATAATAATAATAGGCCTATTAGTAGTAGTAAGGATAATGTTACTAGTCCTAGTAAGTATTCGCTAATCCTAACCCCTTTAGCCAGTATATCTACGAATAATAAGCCTATAGAGGATGCCCCTCTAGTTGTCTCTAGATCCTATTGTTCTAGGTATAGTTATTTAATCTGTAATAATGTTTAAAAAGCTACTGATTATACTAAAGCTAAGTAAATCATAGAACTTACTACTATATAGGGTTATAACTTAGGTGAGGTTTTCCTTGAGATAGTTAAGTAGGTCCTAGCCTCAGAGGAGCTTGCTAGTTTAATAGAGGTTAGCTAAGAGCTTACTAAAATAGCCTCCCCCTCTTGTAGTTAACTTCTTTGTTTATTTGGCTTCTAGGTTAGTAGTAATAGAGGTATTGGTTCTTATCTAGTTTAGTCTTTTTTAAGTAGTCTTATTTATTAGTTAGTATAGTCCTAGGCTAGGTTTTCTCTTTTTAGGGTAAGTGCTTACTATATTAATATTGTTTTATCTTAGTAGTTATTAGGGTTTTAATTATCCTATTTCTTATATATTTACTTCTTTTACTAATAGTACTATTAGATTACCTTTATTGTATTTTCTAAGTAAACTATAGGTTCCTAAGTATTATATTCTACTAGCTATCCTATCTATTTTACTAGGTAGAAGGTTTCTTAGTTAACTTTCTTATCTATAATAATTTCCTTAATTTCCTACTTATCTTCTTCTTCCTTAAGCTTAGGTAGGGTCTCTAAGTATTTATTAGTCTTTCCCTGAGCTTTATACTAGGGTTTAATCAGGGAGATAGGAAAGATATTATATATTCTTTAGTATTACTTTAGTAGGTAGACTTAATATGTTTATTTCCTAATCCTTTCTACTATTATAACTCAGATGAATTTAAGCATTAGCTTCCTATACTTAAATCAGAAGTTACATATAGATAGTCTAATAATCTACCTAACTTTATATTCCTACTTAATATATCTTTTATTATAGTTTTTTACCTATAATTCTACTACTTATTCCTAGTATACTTAGGCTTTAGTATATACTCAGCAAAGAGTCTTAATCTATTTAGTGACTCCTTAGATAGTTGTTTATAAGTATTATAAGATATATTTAACTATCTATAGATAGTATCTATATAGTGCTTATATTAGTAATACCCTAATACTACTATACTAGCTATTATTATATATGAATTCTACTTCTAGTAATTAAGCTATCTACCTTTATAGTACTTTACCTATAAAGATTTATAAGTATTTCCTAATAGTTTAGTTTATTCTCTCTATTTAACTATTAGTTTATAGGTAGTATACAGTAGATAGTTAGTAATAGATTACCTATTTAATTATTAATTCCTTTTAGAATTAGCTAGTAAGGAGTTTATCTCTATTACTTATTATACCCTCTAGGCTTCTGAATTTATATTCTATATATTTATAGAGTAGCTATACTAGCTGTATAATAGTAATAGTCTTCTTATATAGAAGGAATATTATATATTTTATCATTTGATATATAATCATAAGAATTATATTATACTCTTCACTATCTACTTAGGTACTATTTAGTAGTCCTATAATAAAATCCATACTGATTTCCTGAAATAGGTACACTAGTAGCAGCAGTGATTAAAGGTGCCTATATAGCTTATATCTCAGTGAATGTATACCCTAATATAGCTAGCATTAGGTTATATAGTCTATTATATCTTCTCTAATTTAGTTCTAATAGAACTTCCAGCTAACTAGCTCTAGTATCTTAGCTATTCCTATATATCCTACTCTAGGATTATTATAGTATTAGCATAGGATCTTAATCTATAATACCTCCTATACAAGGATAATTAGCCTTCCTTTAAAGAAAAAGGTACCTTATTAGTTATAATAATAATCCCCTATCTTACTAGCAGCTTATTATACCTTTACTAACTATTATTAGTAGAATTAGTCATTAGCCTATAGTCCTTAGACTAACTCTTCCAAATGCAGTAAGGGTTATAATAGTAGTACTATTTTACCTTCTATAAGTTCTCTTATAATATAACATAAGATATATTACTCTAGATTAATAATCCTAGCTCTAGTTAAATCCTCTTAGCTTCCTTTAGTAGCTATTTCTTACTAAGTACTCTCTGACTATTCTTTAGTAGTACCTACCTATTTCTAGGCTCTAGTGACTATAGAGATTAATACTTCTTACATTAGGTTCCTTTGGTCTTTCTAGATCCAGAGGAGGTCCTAGGGTAAGGTAGCCCCCTTCTGTTTAGCTTCTCACCTCATAGGGCCTATTAGGCTTACCTGTACTACTTGGATATATACCTTTGTAGTTTCTATCTTGCCTTTCAATTCAGTGATCATTCGGCGAATGTCTAGCAGTAGACCTTTAATGATCTTTAATTTTACTGCTAATATAGGTAGGATATTATTATACTTCGCCTTACCTTCTATATAGTCTAGCCTTCTAGATAGTCTATCTACTAAGTTAAGTTTCCCTAGTTAATATTTAATATTAAAATCGAATAGTATAAGTCTATATACCTAATGTATAAACCTTCTATAAAGGTCCCTTATAGGTACTATAATTACTCCTTTAAGTACCTAGTAATCTATTAATAGAAGGAACTTCTTAGAGAGTCCTAAGAGGTAGTAACTCTAGTATTTAAGGCTTTTAATAACTATAAGTAACTCTTATTATCTAATACCCTATCTTTACTTAGTTTCTATAAGCTTATAAGATATATAAGCTACTAGTTTCTACTGGTCTCTAGTTAGTTATACTAGGATCCCTAAGATTACTTATAGTAAGATATCTATCTCTATCTGTATATACTTTAATAGGTCCTAGTATTAGAGAATAGTTACTAAGTAGAAGGCTTCCTTTAGTTTCTAGAATACTTCCTTACCCTCTACTCCTAAGTTAAACTCCTCCTACCTCTTATTGTTTTTTAATAAGGCTATTAAGGGGGTAGTAATACTAGAGTACTTTAGAATAAACTTATAGTAAAAATTATAGAACCCTTAGAATACTTAGATTTCCTTAATACTCTTTAATAGTAGCTATTTAGTAATTACTTAGACTTTACTAGGTTCTATCTTTAACTTATCTTAACCTATAATATACCCTAGGAATTTAACTTCCTTTTAGTAGAATATATACTTTAATAGCTTTATATATAGCTAAAAGTCTTATAACTGTTAGAGTATCTTCTTTATATCCTTTGTATATTATTCTTATGTCTATAAGTATATAAGGATATTATCTAAGTAAGTAATATAATAGGTATCTAATAGACTAGTAAGTACTTAGTGAATATATACCTAGAAGGTAGCTAGTATATTAGTTAATCTAAATAGTATAACTATATACTTAAAGTAACTATAATATATATAGAATACTATCTTCTATTAATCCTTAGGCTTAATATAGATTTAATAGTATATATCCTAGATATTAATCTTTAAGATCTATTTTATACCTACTAGTTAGTCTATCAGATTACTAATTAAGGGTAATAGGTATTAATTCTTAATTATAATTATATTAAGCCCTTAATAGTTAATATAAATTCTAATTCCTCTATCCTTCTTTAGTATAAAGAGGACTAATACTCTTACCTTACTTATAGATTCCTTTATCTAACTACTTATAATATTCTTAGTAATATACTTATAGATTATTCTTACTTATTTCTTATTTATAAGGTAGGTTCTTCCTAATAGTAGCTTCTTACTAGGTAGTAAGTTAATCGAGTGTTCTACTCCCTTGAGAAGGGGTAACTCCCTTATAGCTTCTTTACTAAAGGTCTTATATTCTAACTCTAGTTCTAGAGGTAGGGTGGCTTTAGTTCCCTCTTCTTAGGTTTCCCCTAAGGCAAGTATAGGCTACTTGTCTAGTAATAGTATACTGTGAATGTATATTATGAATACTTTCTTACTATTCTTAACTAAATCTTTTATAAAGGAATCTAGGTCCTGGATTAATATAGGCTTATATGTCTATATAAGTGTATAGGTATTAATTATAATGCCTTCTTCTCCTATTGACTTAGTAGATAGGAGTAAGTTACTAGCCCCTTCTGGGTGTTATACTCTAATAAATAGTTAGTATATCTTCTATAGGAATCCTTAGTAGTTTAGTAGGAAGAAGGTTAATTAGTATACTAGCTCTAGTAGTATAACTATCCTATTAAAGCTTACTAGTACTAGTGCCTTTTAGCTTAGGTCTAGTTTAAGGCTAAGTTTCTTTACTAACTTATTACTAATAAGGTTTACCTGTATATAGGTATCTATATCTATCTAAACCTCTTCTTTAGTAAGTACTTATATAAGGAGTGCTCTACCCTATATAATTTCTCTAATTAGTACTAGCTTAGGTTTAGGTATAGGGTAGTTACCCTCTAACCTTATGCCTACTCGTTTTCCGATAAGTTAACCTCTTTAATATATATAGTAATAGACTAGATTACTACTGTTTTATATAGCTTCTTGTTCCCTATATAGAATTCTAGCTTATTATAAGGCTTCCTATAGTACCTTATAAGATACTCTTCCTTATTATAGTTATAATAGGTAATTCCTTTAATGAATTTATTTGCTAAGGGGTTATCCTACTTTTGTTAATCCTTATAGTAATTTATATATATTCCTCCTTATAGGTATAATAATGATTATCTATATGATCTCTCTCTAGAGGAATAATTATATTAGTAATCTAATGACTTAGATTTCCTTAGTTCTTCTTAATTAGAATTTATACTACTTTATTTCTAGCTCTTATTCTACGAATAGTCAGTAAAGTATAGTAGGTATTACTATAGTCTTTTAGCCTCCTAGGCTAGCTCTTATACTTTCTAGATACTAATCTTTATCTTATAAATCTCCTTCTTAATTTGTAGCTAGAGTCTAAAGTAGTACTAGTAAACTAGGATATAGTTATCCTCTAGGTTAGGTATACTTAGTGAGTTATAGATAGCTCTCTAAGTATTAAAGTAGTTAGTTAGTAACTATTTAGTAGTTTATTATAATATTATTAGCTTATTATAGAGCTTAATCTCTCTTATCTCTAGGTCTATATATTATTTCCTTAGGAAAGATATAAAATCTTCCTATAAAGAGTCTTCTATTATCTTCGAATAATTCTTCTATTAGGTTTAGAGAGTCTTTAAAATATAGATAGTTACCTAGAGGATTTTCTGAAAATAGGTTACTAATATTTATATATTATTTACTAATTATACTATAAAGATCTAGTTATCTACTAAGACTCCTAAGGCTTCCTCCTTTAGGATATTATATAGGTATTATAGTAGGTATTTATATTCCTTTAGTTAGCTTAGGCTTAGCCTTAAGACTAGTTACTCTACTAGCCTCTCCTAGAATTATTAATCTTCTTCCTATTAAGCTACTCTAGCTCTTCTCTCCTCTTCTCACTAGTCAGCTATTATCCTTAGTATAATTCGAATTATACTAGTATTATCCTTATAGCTACTAGTTCAATAAGTAGTTATCAAAGATACCTAAGAGTCAGATCATTAGTACTACTGTAGCCTTAGTCGCTGTAGTAAGCAAGAGGGTCTTCCTATTCGGGGAGGTATCGTCGAACGATCGCTAGAGCTATCACTGTCGTAGGAGGAGGCCTAGTGAGGTTTACCTCTTTGTAGCTCTTCCTCTAGACTAGTAGTCTCTAAGTCCCTTCTAGATAGTCATTAAAGAGTTAGTTCTCCTAGGGGCCTTTCCTCTTTAATAAGATAGTCTACTAGGTCCTAACTTAGGGCCCTTTAGGGTATAGGGTTATGGTCCTCCTTAGTACGATTGTTCAGAGTATAATCCTCTAGTATTATTAGAGGTTATATAGTATTCAGCGAGTATCCTATGTGTCTAGCTACTGATTGTATAGCTCCCTTTATCCTATGTTATACGCTAGTAACCTAGGTAGGGTGTAGAAGTGGAAGAATTATAAGGGTCTATGTAACTAGGGTGTAATATAAGGTGATAAAAGGTAGTATATAGTATATTATAAAGCTTCTACTTAGTAAGCTCTCTGAATGCTTACTAAGTTAGCTTAAAAAGGGGTTAGAGGCCCTACTATTTAAGTAAGTACTATTTAGGGCTAGGGTTAGGACTCCTTATATAGCTAGGCTGTTATACTCTAATAAGTACTAAGGTTCTTAAGCTTAGCTAATCTTTCTACTTAAAGATATACTAAGGTTATCTATATTAGAGCTAATTTAACTAAATAAGGAAGAAACTAAAGGTAATCCTATTAAGTTAGATTAAGTATATATAAAACCTTTCTATTACTATTTTTACTTCTCTATATATATAAGTATCTTCCTCTATATAGCCTATAAAGCCTTAGCCCTTATAGCCTTATATAGAAGTATTAGCTAGATTAGCTAGCTAGCCTAGGATAATAGCTAGTACCTTCTTATAGTATTCTAGGTTAATAGCTAGATATCTTATATAAGACTTATATAAGATATCTAGTAAAATAAAGACTAGCCTCCCTTAATATTAAATTAATTAATTTGAATTTTTTAGAGATATCTTAATATAATCTACGACTTATACATAGTCCAGGCTGCATGCGGGTGGATTCCGGATTTACGATTTCGCGATTTGGGTTTTTGCACTTTAGCGAAGTCTGCCTAAGGTGCCACCGTACCTATCAACAAGTCGTGGCCCGGGCGGCAATTGGCTGATGGCGCGCACCCTGCCCGAGAAGGCTACCTAGAACTTAAGAAGCACAGCGGAGTGTCCACCGGAAGACGGCGCGGGCTAGGGCCGTTTTGGCAGGCGTTTCAGAAGGTTCAGTGGCTTCTAGTGAGTGGCTTCCAGCGGGTGCATCCAGATCCAAGGAATCCGGGCATTTAGCTGAGCGACGTGCTGGACAGTGCGAGTAGGCAATCAAGATAGCAGAACACGAATTGAAGTGGATAAGTCAAAGTGCACATGCTGTGGAGAGATACGAATAGAGACACCTGAATGCACATCATGTCAGTCCTTTGGCTGACGCGCATACACGTACTCCGTACAATGCTATCAAAATCTACTGGTCCAATCATGCATTCTGAGTCTACTAGCAGGTACGTACCTTTTATCATTACTCCCGTCTCTTCTCTCTAATTCCCCTTCACATGACCCTGTTCGGCCCGAGACACTCGCTGGCCAAACTTCCACACCTCGTCCAACACCACCTGGTGACAGTCTCCCACAAACTCCTCTGACAGCACCACCAGATCGGCGTCCGCCCCCGCATCCAACGTGCCCTTGGCCCCTTGGAGCCCTAGCATCGCCGCTGGGGTCGAGGTCACAGCCCCGAGCGCCTGGGGAATGCTGGTCCCGCTCCACAGCAGGAAGTTGTTGACGCATTCGAGCAGGGTGATGGAGCTGCCGCGCACCTGTCAGTTGACTCTATTCTCTCAGAGCACTTGCATATGTGCAGGTGTGGGCTACGTACCTTCCAGCGATTGTCTCGGAGCCCTCGAGGAGCAGCTTGGAGCCCTTCTTGATGATGTTGCACGTCTGTTCGCCGTTGGTCCACGGATACGCCCCGTCTGCGAGGCCGACCAGGTGCATCGCGTCCGTGACCAGGATGAAACCATCGGGATGTGAGTTGTACGCGATTTTTATGGTTGTGGGGTGCAGGTGAATCCCGTCGGAGATGATGCCGAAGTACGGCCTAGGGAATCGCTCTGCCTTGCCGAGAACCCCAAAGATGCCGGGGTTTCGGTGGTGCAGCGGCCGCATGGCATTGAACAGGTGTGTGATCATGGTGGCTCCCTTGCCGACCGCCTGGGAAGCTTCTTCATAAGTTGCTTCCGAGTGGCCGATGGAGTAGATGATGCCCTTGGATGTCAGCTCCGGAATCAGCTCCATCATCCGGCCCACCTCGGGCGCCGCCGTGATCATCTTGATCGGCAGCGTCCCGTCCTCGGAGCGGGTCATGTTCTCGGCACCGTAGCACCGTTCCAGATCCTCAATCGACCCGGCCTGCATCAAAACATCGACGTTGTGGACCCCGTTCTTGGTGGGGCTCAGAAACGGGCCCTCGCAGTGAGCCCCGAGCGATTCGGCGCCGTCGTCGGCCATCCTGAACCCCCCAGACGGGGCAAGATACGGAAGCGTCTGCCGGTGACATTAGGCCCATGCACGGTACCCCACCTCTCTAAGCCACCGGAGGGCCTCACCTTCTGGTACATCTCAGGCCGTTGGCTTGTGATGGTCGGGATGTACGATGTCACCCCTGTTTGGACCATGAGACGGTTGACCTCGTGCAGTCTCTTGCCATATTCGGTCATGTCGTCGAGCAGGGTCGAGAAATTGAAGCCGAAAGCGCCGTTCAGCTGGCACTCGATCAGCCCCGGGCAGAGGATGCGCCCGCCGAGGTCAATGGTCTCGTCGGGGAGGACCAGCTCATCGTAGAATGAGGCTTGGCTGTCAATGATCTTGCCAGACAAGGAGCTGACCCATAGGTCCCCGTCGACAAGGGCATCGTCCTTGAGGAGGCGACAGTTGGTAAACTTGGTGAGGCCGTTCTTGGCCCGTGTAGGCGAGACGGCACTAGGCATGGTGGTTTCAGCAACAAAAAGAAGTGTTTAGGCTTGATAGTATATTCCGATCAGGGATTTTCAGTCTCCCATCTGACCAGAACAAAGTTCCATCATCGAAGGAGACGTGCCGGGTACTTAGTAGTCTCTACGGGTATCACGGAAATGGCAATAGACGGCTGATTGCGACGCACCCAGGCCGGTGTCTCGTGGCATCGCGGCAAAGTCTCGTCACCGTCACCGCGGTCATGGCCACACCAGCCTCTACCAGTCTCTGTCGGCCCGTGGACGGACGGACGGTTACCATGGCGCGGAGAAGACGTGGAGCTTCGGATGGCAAGACAGACAGATAAGCTGTAGGTCAACATGCCGGACACGCCCATGGGTCCGTCCCGGCCAAGGCCGTCGGTGGATTGAGCCACCTGCTGATACAAGAGCCTGGCATTCGTCCATCCGCCCCACGAGCAAACGTCCATCCTTTCACAATCACCAGCAATCGCCGGCCTCATCTTTGACGACATCGATTCCCCAGTGCCATCAGACTCGTCAGTGGACCGCCGTCGCCGTCGCCGCCGCCGCCTGTGTCTGTCCCATGGCCCCATGTAACGTTAACCCAGCCGCCGTCCATCACACAAGCAACACAAAGCTACGGCCCCCGAGACCCACTCGCCCGCTGTCAGCCGGCGGCCAGCCAATCGCCGCTCCCCGAGCGCCCCGAGCCGGAGTTTACGCGTCGGCCAAGTTCCCAACTCTGCGCAGCATGGCCGCCCCTCACGGGTCAGATTCATCGTCGTCGTCGTCGCCGCCCCCCGACAAGGCATCTCATCGTTACCTCAAGCCCAAGTCCAGGAGCGACCGGCATCTCAACAGCTCCAGCGCCGGGCCCAGGTACCATGTCACGAGGCGCCGCCGCCGCCACCGCCCAACCGCCATGGCCAGTTCAGGCTCAGTAGACGACCTAGATCCACTATGGCAGAATCTCGATTGGTACGTCGGCTCGCGAATAACCCACTCCCTCACTCCACGCCTACCAAACCGCTTTCTACTGCTGCTACGTTCACTATACCATCTGCTCCATCCACTATCAGTCCGCTAGCTAACATGGCTTCTTCTTGCTACGTTGTAGGGCCATTGGCCAGATCCTGATCATGGGCTGGGATGGCACCGAGGTCACTCCCCAGATCAGAAGTCTCATTGAGGATCACCACCTCGGTTCCATCATCCTCACGGCCAAGAACCTCAAATGTACGTTGCCCGTATAGTTCCGGTGGGCCGCTTGTACCGTTTTGGCCTCCTCATGGTCCAGGGCTGACGTCTCGCAGCTGCCCAGCAGACTGCCAAGCTCGTTCAGGAACTCCAGGCTATTGCTCAGCAGGCGGGTCACCCCCAGCCATTGTTGATTGCTCTTGATCAGGAGAACGGCGGCGTCAACAGCCTCTTCGATGAGGACTATGTCTGCCAGTTCCCCAGTGCTATGGGCGTTGCGGCCACCGGTCGAGCCGAGCTGGCGTATGAGGTCACCAAGGCCACCGCAACCGAAATCTCGGCGTGCGGTGTAAACCTCATGCTTGGCCCAGTCCTTGATGTGCTTAACAATGCCCGCTATCAGCCATTGGGAGTACGTGCTTCCGGGGACGACCCACAAGAGGTCTCGCAGTACGGTCTGGCTGCTTTGAGAGGTATACGGGACGCGGGAATGGCCTCCTGTGGTAAACACTTTCCTTCTTATGGAAATCTTGACTTCCTCGGTTCTAACCTGGATGTCCCCATCATCACTCAGACCCTGGAAGAGCTGAGCTTGAGTGCCTTGGTTCCTTTCCGAAATGCCATTGCTTCCGGCAAACTCGATGCCATGTTCATCGGAGGATGTGGCATTTCCAGTCCATCCATGAATGTTAGCCATGCTTGTCTGTCTGACCAGGTTGTAGATGAACTGTTGCGCAATGACCTGGGTTTCAACGGCGTTGCTATCTCCGAATGCCTGGAAATGGAGGCCTTGAGCCACGAGCTTGGCGTTCAGAACGGCGTTGTCATGGCAGTAGAGGCTGGCTGTGACCTTGTCCTTCTCTGCCGAGCCTACGACGTCCAGCTTGAGGCTATCAAGGGACTGAAGCTAGGCTACGAGAGCGGCATCATTTCCAAGGAGAGGATATTCACGTCACTGAGACGTGTTCTCCGCCTCAAGGCGACCTGCACGTCTTGGACGAAGGCCCTCAATCCGCCAGGCATTTCTTTACTCTCCCAGCTTCACCCAAAGCACTTGATGCTGTCCCTTCAAGCCTACGATGATTCTATTACTGTCATCCGAGACAAGGAGAAACTCCTCCCACTCACGTCCTCAATGCATCCAGGGGAAGAACTACTCTTACTCACGCCGCTCGTCAAGCCGCTGCCAGCATCTTCACTTACCAAGAAGCTTCTTGATTCTAAGGATAGCCAGCGCTCGGTCTGGACGAACCATGACATGTGGAGCCATCGTGATCGCGAGCGCGGCGCGATAATGAGCGGAGAGGGTGTCTTTAGAGAATTTGGAAAATCTCTAGCACGATCCCGAAATCAGAAGCTACTACACACTAGTTATACTGCCAACGGGGTGCGGCCAGGTATGAATCAATCTGCAGCCGAGTTTTAATAGTGCTAATAGTGGCATAGTCCATGAGAACTTGATCAACCGGGCATCTTGCATCATTATTGTTACAGCCGACGCCAATAGGAATTTGTACCAAGCTGGCTTCACTAAGCATGTTGATATGATGTGCTCTATGCTTCGAAGCAGAGGTCAAAAGAAGCAGCTCATCGTGGTCGCGGTCAGCTCACCGTACGATTTTGCTATGGACAAGTCAATCGGTACATATTTGTGCACTTTTGACTTCACAGAGAACGCATTGCATGCCCTCGCCAGAGCACTTGTTGGCGATATTACACCGCTCGGGACCCTCCCTGGCACTCTGAGAAAGAGCAAAAAGGTCCTCAAGTCACGGCAGCATTGGCTCGTGGAAGAATATCACCCGGAACGTGACAGTTCGGGATTAGATGAGCTGCTGCTAGCTGTACATCGTGCCAGTGCTCCTGATCTTCAGTTTCTGCAGACTACAACAGCGGCTACCTTCCAGCTCGACAACCAGCACATCAGCGAGGCTCATTTTGTTGTCAGAAACTCCAGCACGCAAGCCCTATACGGGTTTGTAGCCACGTACTATCTCCATGGAGTTGGTATACTAGGCGCAATCTTTGTCGACCCTGGGAAACGAGATGTGTCCATCGGAAGGTCCCTACATCGACGAGCAATGAAGAGCCTGACCCAGAGACGGGGAATCAAGAAGCTTCAGATTGGAACAGCTCTCCCTGGTGTTTTCCCGGGGATTCCTGTTGATGTTGAAGTGAACACTACCAAGGATTGGTTCACCAACAGTGGCTGGGACACGCAATTTCCTCGCCGAGTGACCGATATGGTCATACATGACCTGGCTAGCTGGGCAGCTCCAGAAGGCTTGCTGCAAAGCATTCAGAGGGTTAATATCAGTTTCGATCTGATCCACGGGCTGGACAACGCGGAAAGCGTGCTCAGCCACGTCCGCGCGCACACGAACCCCGAGATCCTTGAGCTGTATAGGTCTGCCCTATCAGAAACGAAATCGTGCGGCATCGTGCGAGCCAAAGACGGCACAGGCAGTCTGTTGGGGACGGTGATTATCTGTCGTCAACACAGCCATTTGGCTACCTACGTGCCGGCACTGGTATCCCACGCTGAAGATATCGGTGGGATCCTCGCCCCTGTCGTTTCAGCAATGCCGTTTGCGACGCTTGTTTTGCAGGGGCTGGCTTTGATGGGCGTCCGCCAGAACAAGAACCATAGGGCGACGAAAACCGTGCTTGGCTGGGTGAGTTTGCAATGCATTCGGATTCAACGGATTATGCTAATAAACTAGGTCGTTGATGACGGAACTGAGCCTCTGGCGGCGATGGGTTTCGAAACCCTACAAGCGTTTGATGAGATTACCAATTCTCCGGATAGTGTAAGTCCGTCCGTCTGAATATTTTGCAAGCATGCTGACCAGCACTTAGTTTGCAAGCCAATGAGCCATTACGTGTTGCATGATTTTTTTATTTAGAAATGAGAGCTAGTGTAGGATAATTGGCATTTGGAAAGCCAAGTTTTGAAGGCAGTGATAATCCTATGATTTATAAACTTACATCAAGCCTCTGGGTGACAGCTCTTTTTTAGCGGCACAGCGTCATGCATTTCTGGCCTTGTACGCCGTCTGAAACACGTTTGACCTGTAATTTGATATGCGCTAAATTCCACGACCAATCTCTTGTTTCGTTTTCTTGGGCAAAGGCCCAACGACTTCTTCGACCAGATCTTTGGTAGCCGCTAACCCAGGGTTTAATAACATAATATTTGATCTAATTTGACCCTGAAAGCAATAGTAATTAGCTTCTGGTATGTCTGGGGTTTCCCCGCTGGTGCAAAGACGGAACTTGAGCTACTTCAGTCTTCATCACTTACTAAAAGCTTGTAATAGCCGTGATTGAATGTCGACCACTCACGGTTACAAGTGGTCGACTACATGTATTCAAGTCAGCGAGGATATGTGCTGGCGAAAGGTTCCCTAACCGCTGTTGACAAAGTTCGCAGGATGGGGCTCATTTATCTCCGACCAGAATAAATCATTGCCATAGCGCCGCTCTCGTATAGCTAAGTCAGTGCAAGCAGAGTCATCTTTAACCCAATGAGATTGCGCGTCACATCCTCATCACATCACGCAAGGATGAAAACAATTTAATCGCACAAGTTACGTTTTTAACTTGTCGTTTTATTAAATTTCTACTAAACTGGAACTCCTCTTTATCCTGCCAGTACCAAATCTAGATTAGGAGCGACCAACACTCGCTCTCGGAGCAACGAAATAAGACGACCAAAGCCTTCTATTCACATTCAATTCAACTTAGAAGTTTAACAAAAACTTCATTATCATAAGTTAAAGCAAGTACGGGTTCAATCTAATGCTAGTGTTGTCTCGATTAAGGCAATCTCGGCTTTCGTGTGACTCATCGGCTTTCACAACGACTCAATCGATACTGGAGCGTCGCCCTCTAAGCTTCGGCCACTATCTGCGACCTTGAAGTCACCAGTGAGTCCATTGGTGCTTTCAAGTTTGCCATCGGTTCCAACGGTAAGCTTAGCCACGACCTTACCTTCGCCATCCACTACGGTTGCTGAGGCGCCAGGTGTAGTCTGATACAGGGCAACCTCGACGTCCTTGGCGTAATCGTAAGCCGCACCGACCTCCTTGCGACTGCCAAGTACCAAAATCGTGTTTTCACGCACGTAGAGTGGTAGGGTACCGAAGGCGTGCTTCTCCTTGAACCAGCCTGGGCCAGTCTTCACTTCATTGGTAAAGTATGAGGTCCATTTTCCCTTAGGGAGGTAGAACTCAGCCACGCCAGACTCCTCATAGATGGGAGCCGCGAGCAGCTGCGATCCCACCATGAACTGACGGTCGAGATACCACGACGTGGGGTCATCGGGGAACTCGAGGGCAACAGCACGAAGAGACATGGGAATGCCTCCTTCGATCGATTCCATTGCTTGGGCATAGATGTACGGCATCAACCGCGTCTTCAGTGAAGTCCACTTGGCGAGCGTCTTAGAACAGCCTTCCTCAGTCTGGTCGTCATCGTCGACAGTCCATGGCACTCGGTAAGAGTTACTACCGTGAAGACGGCTGTGACTACACAGAAGGCCCATAGCCACCCATCGCTTGTAGATCCAAGGGGGAGGAAAGCCCTCAAAGCCTCCTATGTCGCAGCTCCAGAACGAATAGCCACTAAGACCCATGGAGAGGCCTCCCCGTACGGACTCGGCCAATGCTTCAGGAGTCGACTCACAGTCGCCGCCCCATACCAGAGGGAATCTCTGGGTGCCGGCGCAAGCAGCACGAGCATACAGCACCGCCTCTTCCTTGCCATATCGTTTCTGAAGAGCTTCGTAGACGATGCGGTTGTAGGCAAAAGCATAGTAGTTGTGCATTTTGTGGGGGTCGACGGTCGTATCGTGCCATTGGACATCTAGCGTAGGGATGCGCTCGCCAAAGTCGGTCTTGAGGGCGTCCACGCCCTTATCAAAGAGGCCATTGAGACATTCAACGTACCATGCGACGGCCTCTGGGTTCGTAATGTCCACAAGTCCCATGCCAGCCTGCCACAGATCCCACTGCCAGACATCGCCATTCTTGCGCTTCAGCAGGTAACCACGTTCGGCCGCGTGTTTGAAGGCAGCGCCGTGCTGGCCGATATATGGGTTGATCCAGACGCAGACCTTCTTGCAAAGGCCATTTTCTTTGAGGCGGGAGATCTGAGCCTTGGGGTCGGGGAAGCGTTCCGAGTCAAAGACGAAGTCGGTCCAGGTAAAGGCTTTCATCCAAAAACAGTCATAGTGAAAGACATCGACAGGGGAACCACGGGCCTTCATGCCCTCGAGGAACGAGTTGACGGTGGTTTCGTCGTAGTTTGTGGTGAAACTAGTTGTCAGCCAGAGGCCGAAACTCCAGCTCGGGACTTTGCCCGCCTTTCCCGTAAGGGTAGTATACTTCCTAAGAACGTCCTTGGGACCATCGCCGTAGATGATGTAGATCTTCAGACGCTGACCCTCGACGGTCGTTTGAACACGGGTAGTTCGCTCGCTGCCAATCTCCAAGTCGACTCGGCCGGGGTTGTCGATAAAGACGCCATAGCCGCGGTTACTCATATAGAAGGAGACGTTCTTGTATGCTTGGTCGCTGGAGGTGCCACCATCAGCATTCCACAAGGAGATATGCTGGCCGACTTTGTTCCAGGCTCCAAATCGCTCTCCCAGGCCGTGTATCGACTCGCCAACAGACAGGGTAGTCTGGAAGAACATGTAGTGCTTGAAGTCGCGCATGTCGCCTAGCTGCATAGGCGAGCTAGGCGAAGGAGAGTAGGCGAAACCAGTGCTGCGATTGCCCAGCGTTGTGAGATGCTTAGAGCCATCAGTGCTGTGGAATTTGATGTCGAAATTGTGAGTATCCGGATGGATAGTAGCAGACAAGGCTCCTGATTTGAGAGTGGTACCCTGGTCACTTTTGACAATCTGGCCCTGGACAGTTGGCTTGCCATCAGGGAAAAACTCAAAGTGAGGGCCCTTGTTCTGCGCGCCAGCCCAGTGGGTTGACTCTATAGAGATGACGCCGTCCATCTCGGCCTTGACGTCGAGAGTCAGGGTGGGCTGGTTGAGCGTGTCGCCGCGCGAGCAGATCTTCTTGACTGGACACAGCAAGCTCAAGGCCTGCTGGTCCTCCGAGGGAGTTATCTCGTAGACATCTTCGGCGTACTCTGTGTGGATGCCTTCGGCGGGCAGCCACATGCCATCGCGAAGACGCACCATGGTGATACTTTGGGTTTTGGAATGGCTGATGACGGGGGCCACGGGTGATGAATGATGAATGATGGGCGATGGAGGACGAAAGAGAGTGTGTTGACGGCTCAATTGACTTGGGCGCGAGCAATTGGAACTCGGCCGCCTTTCAACAAAGAATGGCACTGCGGCAGCAGGATGCACATGTCGTCTCACGCTCCACCGAAACCCATATCATGGAGCATCGTCACAATCTCGCAGGAAGCTCAGCACAGCTTAGGACGGGTCGAGGCAGTTCACCCGCCAGAGCATCCACTTGCTTCCCCTCCTCACCCCACCATCTCTCATGACATCGTCACCTGTAAGCCGACCACGGGCTGCAACCCACTGCAACGGTGCGGCATCATTCGCCCAGCGGCAACCAGGCACGCGGGACCGGTTGAGAGAGGCGACGCAGGCGGTGGTCGAGCTAGGATGCCGGGTGCAGGGACGGCATAATTGGCGCGTTAATAGGCGTGGGGCCGTTGCCGGTTAAATGGCCCCCGCCGAGTTTATTCAGCGATCATCGCCCCCGGTTCCCCCGCGATGTTGAATGTGGGATATGGATGGTGTGGACGAGGAGTGGATGAGCAGTGGAAGTTTAGAGGAGCGCTAGGACGCTGTGGATGAATTCTGCCGCACATCTCAGGCAATCAGGCTCCGCGGGAAGCTCCACCAGGCCACCGTCGACTTACACCGACAACGCTCTCTCCAACAGCTCACCCATCTCATCTCCCTCCAGGCCTCCACCCTGCTCCATTCTTCCCCGTTGCTCGTCCCTCGTCTCGCTCCTCGCCTTGCATTTGCGGCTTGTCGCCATTGGGTACGCCCACGGTCATCTTCCTGGTGCTAGGAACTTCGGCGCGACGTTCCATCCCGGTCGTTCCAACTTCCAGCTCCGACGATGCCTTGGCCTTACACATCATCCGCCACATCCTGCTCATCTCCCGGATCCCACGAATCCACAACGCTGCTGCCCGTCCCTGCTGCCCCTTGTTACCCGTCTGGGCTCGTCTTCCCGTATTCCAATTTCTCAATCCTGTCCCCAATTGGTGGCGCCCCCGCACTTCCCCGGGCGACGAACTATACCCCGGCAGTTTCTGGCGCGACCAGCCGTGATGATGCTCTCGGCGTCATCTCCCAAGGGAATAGTATGCCGTGAACCATGGGGTCTTTTTGCAGTCTCCAAGGCCTCTCTAGGTCATGGCTCGGTTGAGAAGTGTACGATCCGGTGACGGGCCAAGGATGGACGGTTAATTCAGCGGGCCCCGGTTGTCGATATAATGCCCAGCGTCGTATCCCTCGATCATCGTGATTCCGCTTCATCTTCAGCTTCATCAACACCTTCTTGGTCTCTGCATCTCCATCATGAAGCCCTCGTTGTTGTTTTGCGCTGCTGCCCTAGCGGGCTTCAGCGAGGCTGCCAAGAAGCCGGTGTACAAGGACAAGAATGCCTCCATCGATGATCGCGTGTCTGACCTGCTCAAGCGCATGACTGTCAAGGAGAAGATGGCTCAATTGATCCAAGGTGACATGACAAACTATCTCAACATTACCGATGGCACCGTCAACAAGACGGGTCTCAAGTGGAACATGGAGTACCGAGCCAATTCCCTTTGGACCGGCTTGTATACCGAGATGGAAACGATCCAGAAGGCTGCCAAGCTAGCACAAGACTATATGCTCGAAGAAACCGAGCTTGGTGAGACCAAACGTTCTTCTACTTTCCAACCCCTTCATTCTGACTTTGCCAGGGATCCCTACATTCGTTCAATCCGAGGGCTTACACGGCTTCCTTGCTCTGAACGCCACCATCTTCAACTCCCCCATCGGAATTGGGTGCTCGTTCAATCCTGATCTTGTCGAGAAGATGGGGAACATCATTGCTACAGAAGCTTTGGCTCTTGGCGTCAACCAACTTTTCTCTCCTCAGGCCGACTTGGCCCGAGAACTACGATTTGGACGAGTGGAAGAATGCTTCGGCGAGGATCCCTATCTGTATGTCTATCACGCGCCATGATACTTTTAAGTCTGTTAACATGATTTTACAGGGTTGGAGAGATGGCATACTCGTTTGCCAAAGGCCTTCAGGATGAAGGTGTCTCAGCAATGGTCAAGCACTATGTCAGTCAGACCGTACTGCAAGTTACCACGTTGCGCTAATCTAATCGAGACAGGCTGCTTTCGCTTCCCCGGAACAGGGAATAAACACTGCGCCGGTTCACGGCGGCGAGCGGGAGTTGAGATCCTTGTATCTACCTCCATTCAAACGGGCCATCATTGACAGTGGCGCCACTTCCATCATGTCGTCGTACAACTCCTACGACGGTGTCCCAGTTGTCTCGGATGCCCATCTTCTCAACGACATTCTGCGAGAAGAATGGGGCTACGAATACTACGTCATTTCCGATGCTGGTGGTACTGCTCGCCTTGCCAACGCATTTTTTGTGTGCGAGATTGAGGATAACGAGTGCATCACCCTCGAGGTATTGTTGGCTCTATCTAAATCATGTCTGTGCATACTAACTCACGACTAGGCTCTGCCTAACGGTAACGATGTCGAGATGGGCGGTGGGTATTGGAGCTACGAGATCATTCCCGAGTTGATCAAGTCGGGGAAACTCGACTCAAAGGTCCTTGACACGGCTGTATCCCGTGTCCTTCGTTCCAAGTTCAAAATGGGCCTGTTTGAGAACCCCTATCCTGGTGTTCCTGCCAAGAAGATCTTTGATCATATCAACACCAAGAAGAACAAGGCGCTCGCTCGCAAGCTCGATACCGAAAGCATCGTTCTGCTTGAGAATCACGACAACACCTTGCCATTGAAGAAGAACGCCCATGTCGCCGTCATTGGTCCCATGGCACACGGATATGTCAACGTAAGCACCCCTCAACATCGCCTCATTATGCAAGGTTCTAATTTAATCCAAGTACGGAGACTATGTGATTCATACTGCCATGTCTCGTGGTGTAACTCCCCTTGACGGCATCAAGGCTGCTAGCAAGGGTAAGGTCATATATGCTAAGGGCTGCGAGCGATGGTCCAACGATGACTCGGGCTTTGACGAAGCAGTTGCAGCTGCCGAAGCGGCAGATGTTGCCGTTGTCGTTGTGGGAACTTGGTCGCGAGATCAAAACGAACTTTGGGGTGGTCTCAACGCCACCACTGGCGAGCACATTGATGTGAGCAACTTGGATCTTGTCGGTGCCATGCCCCGCCTAGTCCAGGCCATTATCGACACCGGGAAACCCACCATTGTCGTTTTCTCTTCTGGTAAACCCGTCACTGAGCCTTGGATCTCAGAAGAGGCCGCCGCTCTGGTGCAGCAGTTCTATCAGTCCGAGCAGGGAGGACATGCTCTGGCGGATATTTTATACGGTAACGAAAACCCATCGGGAAAGCTCTCTGTCAGCTTCCCGTACGATGTCGGCACCCTCCCCATCTACTACGATCACCTCAACTCCGCGCGCATGTGGCCCAACGCCGGCCGTGTTTACGAGAACGGCACCCTGAAATTTGGAAGCAACTACGTCCTTGAGACCCCAACTGCACTCTATGGTTTCGGTTACGGTCTATCGTACAGCAAATTCGAGTTCTCCAAGCCTTCCGTCTCGAAAAAGAAGGTTTCCGCATCCGACACAGTCACTATCACGGTGGACGTGACGAACAAGTCGAAGCGCGACGGCGCCGAGGTGGTGCAGCTCTATGTCAAGGATATGCTCGCAAGCGTTGATGTGCCACGATTCCAACTCAAGGGTTTCAAGAAGGTTGAGGTCCAGGCAGGCAAGACCGAGAAGGTCAAAATTGACCTGGCGGTTTCCGAGTGGGGTCTATGGAACCGCAAGATGGAGTACGTCGTCGAGCCTGGTGAGTTTACCGTGTACGTGGGCAACTCCAGCGAGAGCTTCTTAGGCAACGTCACAGTTACCGTGGGGTAATGCGGTGGCTAAGCGTCGACTTGTTAATAGTAGCATTTTTAGAAGATGGTAATGTGTGTTTGTTCAGCCTAATTAGTTAACTCACACTTCGTCATCTTCCTGTATTGATATCTTTACCTCTAATGCTTCCAAAGTTTTATCTAGCCATGACTGCCCCTTTCTCAAAAACAAAGATACAGGCTCGGTGCTGTTGACTCTGAATGTATGTCCACTGTTCTTAGTTAATTGCCATCTTCTTCTCTAGATAGCGGCAGAGGGACCATGCTCAAGTCACGCCGCTAGAGCGGTTGATAGATCAATCAGCGATAGAATCCAGTTTTTTCTTGAGCCATGTATGCCGAAACCTCTGCCTCGAACCTTTGTGGGTAACAAGTAAAAGACTGAAGGATTCCATCCCATGCTGGGGGAGAGTTCGTGTGATCGAGTCGACAAGGCATGTGGTGGAACTATGTCCAAACTGATTCAACCTCTCATTCATCTTCGTGGTATCTCGCATGGGTTCTGACATACTTAAGCAATACATATCACTAGGTTCGGAATCAAAAGCGTTTCCAAAAGGAACCCATCTTTTTTTTTATAGACAAGTCAACGAGGCTTGATATGACGGCGCGTAGTACCCGGAGCATCGACCCCATGTACGGTAAATCGAATCCGCCAAAAGCCCTTCATCAGTAGTAGACTGTTTGAGATCTGCCAGGCGGGTTAGCTGGGCGAAGTATTTGGTATTTCTAATTGCTGAACTTTTTGGCGATGCTCATGAGGCGACAGGATCAAAAATTACATCCCGTGCCAGTTGTGCTCCATATTCTACTACACCCACCTACTCAAGACTCAGATCATGCGCATTCAAAACTTTGGTCGACACTGCCAACATAGATACACTCATCAAATAATCGTGTCACTTACATGGTATATACGGCTCCCCTTTATTTCCATGAGTACCAGCAACTAGCCCCAACATTGAGCTAGTGGTGACATCAGCCACTACTATTCCCTTCGAATCGACGACATTGACGAGATTCGACACATGGGCCGGTGGCCACATAGTTCAGAGTTTTGGTTTCGACGCGATCCGCTGTCTGGTCCAAGTCCAAACCGCGCAGAACACGGCCTGCGTTGACTCGGACTCCGCAACGGCCAACACCGCCATACTTAGGTGGAATTGCTCTAACAGAGCTGCAGTATCAGTCATTTCAGCAATGTCTCAAAAGATACGTGTATTTCTCGGAACAAATATATGCAGGCCGACGGCTTAATCTTTCCACTAGTGGCAATGTCTTGCTCGGCGCGTGTTGGCATTAGAGCCCCCGCAATGCAAGGCCATACTTTTTTCAGTGACTGAGACATGAAAGCATGCTAATATCCTAACAAAGTGAATTGGTGGTGAGCCGTTCAGTGGGCGAAAAACCCCTTGTCTACATAATAAAACATTGAGAAGCATTCCGGAACCTAAAACATCCCTGCCCTACAGTATCTCAGTGTCTCAGCTAGAGCACTTACCTCCAGGCCAATCTCGACTAATGAATATGCTATTTCCTAGTTTTGGTGATGATGGTATCGGAAATCAAGATCTGGGGGATCTGGGTCAGTACGTACCTTTTCAACAGACCTCCTACGCTAACCAAATAGGTACGAGATGGGGAAATTTCAGGGTTTGGGGGCAGCTGACACGACGTACCCACTACACCCAGGTACCGAAGCAACTTCCGCGTTGCCCAGCCCGGAGCGGTAGAATATAGACCCGGGTCGCGGTCTCCTAATTGGACAGGCGCCAAAAATGTGGTCATGGGCTACGGAAAGGCGGGCAGCCTCGCTCCAGCTTCTCCTCGTCGTCACAGCACACCCGCGCAAAATTGTCGTCAGCTGCTCTTCCAACGCGCCCTCGCCCCTTTGCCGAAACCTGGAGTCTCCGCGATCATCCTCACACAAGGGGGCCCAAAGCCAAGCTCCCGACTCGTCGCCAGCCGCCCAAGGTCTCCTGGGCCGTAGCCCGCACCGGCCTGCTCCGGTCCTCTCCTCTCCGCCTACCATCCGTCGCCCTCGCCTCCTCTTCAATCTTACCGCCTGCCCACCATGGCGACTCAGCAGGTTCTCTTCTCGGAGACCATAGCAGGCATGAAAAAGGCTTTCAAAAGGAAAGCTTATGGTACAACGCCTCTCGATGCGACGTCGCAGAAGACACCGCTGACCTCCGTCGCGCCACAGAATCCGACTCCGATTCCGAAATCGACAACTACAGCAACCGAGGGCATAAGCTCAAGAAACGAGCCCGGTTCGCACACAAGGGGCAATTGGTACCGACCGACGGCCCAAGCTCCTACAGACAGGTATCTTTCGCACTCATGGTCCTCGGCTGAGACACACAAGTTTGCTGACAAGGGCCAAGTACGTCGAGTACGCTGGTGTGCGACGTCCGATCCTCCACCGCAACCCGCCCCTGATCGACGATGAGGGCTACGAAATCGATAGCGACGATGATGCCGATCGTCTCCATGAAGCCGAAACCCACGCATCAGAAATAAACCCCTACGCCAATATCCAACTAGAGCGTACGTCAACAATGGAGCGCATAGATGACAAGAAACCTGACAATAGCAGATCTCCTCGCTCCACTGACCTCGGTGACCGGTCTATCATCTCACCAGACACTTTCAAAACCGTTCATATCCAAGACTCTGACGAGACTCGTCGATCAGAGTTGTGATAACCTGCGCAAGGAAAATCGTTCGTTGTGGCAGGTTAGGCATCTCCTGACCTCGTTATGCGGTGACTATACCTGGGTTCCGTGCAAGATGATGGTCAGGCCTTCGGATATTGATTTATTCACGGACGACCACGTCGCTCGTCACCTCCTGAGTTTGTCAAGAGCCCATGTGACTGAACCTCAAGAGGTTATGCCACCAACAAGCACCAACGGCAACGCAAACTCGCCTGACGGCATCGAACCTGGACAAATTCTCGGTTCCGCAAATGAACTACACCTGTCAGATAAGGCTGCAACAGAGGACGCAGACGTCGCCATGGTCGATGCCGACGTGGTTGGTCAGAATAGCTCTCGACCAGAACCCGGAGCAATGCCAAATGGAGATCCAAATGGCCCTGACTTAAGTCCACCGATGAAACAAGAGGACAGTGAAGGGAAGTCAGTATATGTGGGGGTTGACAAGAAATCCCAACATGTCGACGATGCCGTGAACCAGAAGTTCGGCGGAGACAAGGAACCAGGAGCGACAAGTCCAGAGAAGGTTGCCGACGCCGTGGCCGATGCGACTCCTGAGGCTCGCCACCTAAAAGAATCGAGTAATGGAGTCCCCGATGGATCTGTCCCTCCGAGGGGGTTGGAGCATTTATTTGTGCATCCCATGTTTGTCGCACCAACGGGCACAAAGCCAGACCGGGATGTGGGGTTGCCCGAGCAAGAGGCGGAAGATATCCGGCGGTTGCTTGCGCTGTATGTACAGAAGCAAGAGGAGGTTTGTCGCGGAGCGAAGAAGCTGTTTCTGGGCCTCCTCCGAGCGGACAGGCTCCGCAAGAACGTCCTGCACTGGTCCAAAGCAGAAGCGCACTCGGGGCCCAATCGAGACATGTCGGACGGAGAGGATTGGTACGACATGGAGGAATGGGGACTGACGGAAGACCTTAAGAAAGGTCAGGACGAGGAAGAGGAAGATACCCAGCTCCCGGGCAAGAAGACGAGGAACCGTCGAGCTTGAGACTGTCTCGGTTTTTGTTTTTTTGGCTTGCTTTAGCATCCTTCTGGATGCTCAATGACGACGGTACAGAGCGAGGAGATATTATCATGAACCTGGAGGGATACATAGCACAACTTGTGAGGCGTTCGGCGATGACCAGGCACGGTCAAAACGAGGTCAGAAGAGACCCGGAAATTACCTTAGCTTTGCTTCTATAGACAAGACAATAAGTCCATGTTGCATCTTACGTAGGTCTGGCGATGCGTTGGGCTTGGCGGCTGCTGTGTTGAGTTGATTGACGGTGTGTCGGTGATGGATGATAAGTGTGGGAAATGGATGAATCCCCGCAGCCGACACCCATCAAATCGACTTGTCCACTCTAAAAAGTGCGCTTTGCGGGGCCGTGGAGTCTCAGCCCCAGAACGGCCCAGACGCTCTGATCGTCGTTGTCGACTGATTAAGTTGCACGTTGACAAGCGAAGTTGCAAGGCCGTAGCCAAAGTAAGTAGGGAATGTTAGCATCCTGTATACTATTCGTAGCAGAGTAATAATGCAAGGTACTTGGTTGTGTAGGACTTTCGTGCCCCCAGCCGTCAAGCCAGCTACGCCCACTCACTACTCATGCCACGTCCACTGGGGGCCCTGCCTTTCCATATTAGCTTATGACGCGGGTGGGTTCCTGCGGTACGTTCCTTCCACCCTCTTCCATGTCCAAGTAGTAGACCCAGTAGCATGTGACAGCAGCTCTTGCTCTGTCTCGACACCAATCACTTTCCCCCAACAAAGCTCTCACTTGCTTGCGCACTTGCAGCTCTTGATCTCCCGTGACCCGTGCGTGAATCTCCGTGAAACGAAGTCGTTCTCCTCCCGTCGCCTTCCTTCTTTTTTTCCATCTTCTCCCAAAACGAGCTGCAAGCGACACCATACAATCGCATTCATCATGGCTTCCTTCGTGAACGACATCGCTAAATACGTCGATTTCGACAAGCAGAGCTTGCTGGGTAAGTAGCTACCTAGCTGGAGCTCCGTCGCTCGCTTGCTATCCCCCGCCTTCCACCGCCAGCTCTCCGTCCTTGTGAAATGCATCTTCTCTGACCCGGAACATGTTGCTTCTCTCCAGTGTCTGCGGGCTCCATTGCCTTCAACCCCCTCTTCTGGAAGTAAGTCCTGGCTGTCGAGCTCTCCCCTCAGCAGGTCGCCTGTCATGCTAACCTCCCACTGTAGCATCGTCGCTCGCCAAGGTAGACTGCGCTCGACCCCTCATCTCGGACGACGTCACAGCTAACCATTGATGCTCCAAAGAGTACCGCAACAAACTCCTCACGAACCTCTTCGGTGGCCACTCCCGCGCAGCCTGTTACGCCCTCGCCGCCACCATTTTCTCCCTTGGCATGGTCCGCGATTTCATCTTTAAGAGCGCCATTGCCGAGCAACCCTCACATCCGCTCCTCTTGACGCCCTACGTGCAGGCCGCGGCACTCACACTGTTTTTGACCGGAAATGTCCTGGTCGTCACGTCTACCTGGTCGCTCGGCATTACCGGCACTTTCCTTGGTGACTACTTTGGCTTCCTCATGGACGAGATGGTGACTGGCTTCCCTTTCAACGTGACCGGCGCTCCCATGTACTGGGGCTCCACCATGAGCTTCCTCGCAACTGCGCTCTACTACGGAAAGCCTGCTGGTCTCTTGCTGACCGTCTGGGTTTACATCGTTTACGTGATCGCGCTGCGCTTCGAGGACCCTTTCACCGCGGGCATCTACGCTAAGCGTGAGAAGGAGAGGGCTGGAGGCAAGAAGCAGAACTAAGTGGTCTCACTTCTGCTATTGCATGGGGGTGCACACGGTGAGACATTGCTGCATCCATCCAGTACTTTCACGCCCATTACATGGTGAGGACTCGAACTACAAGGGAATCCGCATATGAACCAAGGTGCATCACAAGGAGTTCAAATGGGGAACTGTGCCTTTCAACAGGCTCAAGGAGTTTCGGGACCACATATCAAAACAGGTTATCGACATCAACCAGTCGAGGGTTACTCGGGATTTTCTTTCAGACTTACACACTTTACACGTTACATCACTCTACTCACACAATGAAAACTACATCGTCAGGGGGAGCCCACACGCATTTCTCACCACTCAGAAGACAGCAGCAGGCTTATTGCGTCCGCCGATATCCAGACCTAGCATCCGTAACACTTGTTCACTCAAAGGAAACGACCAAGAACAGAGTACCACCCAGCGTTGGACAGGCGAATACTGAAACAACAGGACACCTCATTTTTCTTCTTCTCCCACCCTTTACATGGCTAGCCGCCAACAACTTCAAACCAGAGTCGCATTACATACGCTTGCAAAAATGGGTTTCATCACTGCATCTCATTGTACATAATCTAGAGCGCTTTCTAGCCCATCTAGTTCTCATCAGTTGATCTGAGAATCATTCCACTTTACAGTTCAACGCCACGCCTCCAAACACCACAAGGATTCATGTTGAATTCTACACCCCCTTTCTTGAGATCGCCGTCTCAGGACATCCAAAGAGCACTAAGCGTTAAGTCAGGTCTGTAGTTTTCTCTGTTCACTGCTTCTCGGCAGTTGAGCTCTCATCCTTCTCCTCGGTCGTGGAGCTCTCATCCTTCTTCTCGGTCGTGGAGCTCTCATCCTTCTTCTCGGTCGTGGAGCTTTCGCCTTGCTTCTCAGCTAGTCGCAAGGCCAGTTTCTTTTGCTTCTTTTGTTCCTTGGCCGCCTTCTTAGCAGCCGCCTTCTCGGCCTCAAGAGCCTTTTGTTTGCGGATTTCCTCACCGCCAAAGGCTTCCCGCCATTCCACAAGCTGCGAGGCGGGGATCTGGGTAAAGAGAAGCTTGGGCTCGCCGATGGCTTGGCCAGGCTTGACGATGTCGCCGGTCCAAGTCTCGGGGACGGAGATGAGACCGGGGCAGCCAATCTGCTTGAGGATCTCCTCAGAGGTAGAAGGCATGTATGGGTGGATGATACTAGCGAGGAGTTGGAGGTGGTTGATGCCGAGGCCAATGACGGCAGCACAGCGCTCGGGCTCCTCGGCCAGAAGCTGGTTGTTGAGCTTGCTGTCCTGGAGAAGCTTGTTACCGAGAGATGAGATGTGCATGACGGTAGCCAGACCGGCACGCAGCTTGATGGCCTCGAGGTTGGAGATGTATGTCTTGAGTGCCTCGTTGGTCTCCTTCTTGTGCTCTTCGATGCGCTCATCTGTGTACTTGGTGTAGTCCGGAACCTTGCCTTCCATCTTGGCCTGACAGAACTTGAGAATCCGCTGGTTCAGGTTACCAAGGTTCTTGAGAAGGTCATTGTTGTTGGAGTCGATGAATTCTTGCCATTTGAACTCGGAATCGGAAGACTCGGGACGTCGCGAAAGGAGGTAGTATCGCCAGACATCGGGGTCGATGCCAGTATCCTTGGCGGTGTTTCCAAAGACGCCAACGCCCTTGGATTTGCTGAACTTTCCACCCTCATAGTTGAGGTATTCGGTGGTGGACAGCTTGTGAACCTGGGTCCAAGAACCGCCAGCTCCGAGTTGAGAGGCAGGGAAGATGATGGTGTGGAAACTGTTTTATACCAATGTCAGCATGAACTACCCATGACCCTGAGAGGCACTTGTCGCACATGGTCGTGGTGGTGTTGTGAGGGCCGAATACTCACGGAATATTGTCCTTGCCCATGAACTGGTAGAGCTTCACGTTTTTGGGGTTCTTCCACCACTTCTCCCAGTTGTTACCAGCCAGATCGTCTCCGTCCGTGTAAGTCTTGGTGATGGACATGTATCCAATACAGGCATCAAACCAGACATAGAAGACCTTGTTGGCGTACTCCTCATCGTCCAGGCCCTCGAGGCCCTTGGGGATAGGGACACCCCACTTGAGATCTCGAGTGATACCGCGGGGGAGCAGGCCCTTGTCAATCCAAGCCTGCGTCACGGCGGTACAGTTGGGACTCCACTCTCCCTCCTTGCTGCTCTGCTTGAACCAGGCGACCAGCTCTTCCTTGAGCGCATCCAGCTTCAGGAAAAGATGTTTCGTCTTTCGCTTCTCGGGGGAAGCGCCGTCGAGCTTGCACCGGGGGTTGATGAGCCAGCCAGTGGCCTTGGCCTCGACATGGTCCTCATCGTCGTCGGCGGTGTTGGGCTCCTTCTCGGGCTCGAAGGCGTCTAGCAAACCACCGCAGGCGTCGCACTGATCACCGCGGGCACCGAGGTCGTGGCAGATGCTGCATTCTCCCTCGACAAAGCGGTCGGCAAGGAACTTGGAGTGGCCGGGGGTAGGGCAGAAGGGCTGGGTGGTCTCGCGCTCGTCGATGTAGTTGTTCTTCCACAGGTCGACGAAGATCTGCTGGACGATCTGGGTCTGCTGGGCAGTCGGGGTTCGGCCGAAAACGTCAAAGTCGATGCGGAACCAGTCGTAGATGCCCTTGTGGAGGACGTGGTACTTGGCGCAGAGGGCGGCGGGCTCGAGGCCCTCCTCGAGGGCCTTGGTCTCGGTGGCGGTGCCGTACTCGTCGGAGCCGCAGACGTAGAGGGTGTTGTAGCCGCGGGCCTTGCAGAAGCGCGCGAAGACGTCGGCGGAGAGGACGCTGCCGATGATGTTGCCCAGGTGGGGGACGTTGTTCACGTAGGGGAGGGCGCTGGTGATGAGGATGTTGCGCTTGCCCTCTTCAGGGAGCACGGGTCCCGACGAAGCCATGGTTGGAGAGTGGGGTGTGGGGAGCAATCAATTGCTTGAGATGGCGAGGTTTCGTGCTGGTCAGGGGTCGTGAAGGAGTGTTGTTCTTCCGGTGGGAGAGTTGTTTGTGGACTACTATTTCGGTCGTGGTTTGGTGAGTCACGCAGGCTAGTATGAGTCGTTCGCCCTTGGGTTGGGTCAAATTTCGTGCGATGGCGGGGGCGGGGGAGGAGGAGGAGGAGGGGGAGAGGCAGAGGGAGGGAAGGTGGAGGCGCCGGCGATTGCGTGAGCCGACGCGAAATGTCTAGGGTAGGTATATTTCAGGTGAGTACTGGCGTGTCAGACTGGTTCGGCTGGGTACCTATAGTACCGAATTGGCAAAGTAATACAGTTCAAGGCTGAGTTCTTTCATAGAATATATTTATTACCTTGACCATAGTCAGAACAATTTTTGCCTAGACTCCCGCCGCTGTCCGAGTGCAACGCACATGATGCAGCGCATCATTTCTACTTCGTCAACAGTGATGGGTCTCCAACGTGGTTCTTGACCTTGCCTTGTTCAAAAGACAGGAATGAACATGATCAAGTCTAAACCTAAAAGGCACAGTTAGCATCTGCAAGGAGAGGATGCAGTGAAACAGGTTCCCGAGGTGGAGAAATTACGCGGAAAAATAAAGCATCTCTCATCTCTGAATTGCGATCGACACCCATGTCCTCGTGAATCACGTTGCCCCTGGGTTGGGTCGCGGTTTCATGGTTTCAGGCTGGAGCTGTCCAGTCATCTAAGCTGTCCAGTCGCACTCGGCTGACCTCTGACGAAAAGCTTCCACCTTCCTTTGGAGGCTCCACTGCGAGCAGCCCCGCGTCACAGCGCTCCACCTCCCAGTCCCTACATACACCACAACCAACCCCACTACGACCCGACGACATCGCGCCCGCACTCTGCGACTACCTTGAGCTGTCTTTCAGGCGACTTTCACTGCTGCAAACGCCTCCTCGCCTGCTACGTGCTGCTGCTTGTGAGAACGACTGTGCGGGCTCTCTCTCAGCGCCTCGCTGCGACTTTGCGACAAGCAGCACCACCCGTCCATCAACTCCCGCTCCAGACTCCCACGCACTCGCTTCGCAAAGGCGAGATAGCATCATCCCGGGACCGTACAGCCACTACTGCACCCACTCCCGTCAGAATCCCACATCCCGCCTCCGTTGCAGATACCGCCAGCGGCCTGCCAATATGTTCCAACAGGTACAGTATTTACGCCCAGTCGCATCGCCCTGCTTAGGACATACTATCCCCACGGTACTGTGCTCAGACGAGAGCATCTCGCTTGAGCTATTTACCTAGAGATATCGCCGTCTTTCCTTCCATGTCAACGCTCCGAGCCCCTTGCTGAAACCCCCGACAGAAGAAGCCATACTCGGCCGTCACCGTTACCGTCGAGAACCTCACCTCGGAGTCCTACGAGGAGGAGGACCTGAGCGGCATCCCCGACCTCGTCGAGGTCATCAAGCTCCAAGCCTCAGGTCCCGGCGAGGCTGCCCGAGCCATTCGAAAGAAGCTCAAGTATGGCAACGTCCATCGTCAGATTCGAGCCCTGGTTCTCTTGGACGGCCTCATCCAGAACGCTGGCGAGCGGTTCCAACGCACCTTTGCGGATGAGCCGCTGCTGGAGCGCTTGCGCGTGTGCGGAACCGACCAGCTGTCGGATCCCCTGGTCAAGAAGAAGTGCCGTGAGCTGTTCCGTAACTGGGCGCAGTACGCAGGAACCCCGGGCCTAGACAGGATTGCGAGGCTGCACAAGGTAAGTTTTGTTGTGTGAAATCGTCGAGTCGAGAAGCTGATTCCCGCAGGAACTGCCTAAGAGGAAGGTCGCAGCCACTCAAGAAAGGTCGAAGGTCATCAGGGAGACGGAGGAGAACCCCTTTGTAGATGACGAACAAGAAGAGGCTGCCAAGAAGAAGGCGGCCGAAAGTTCCGGCGGTCCGTCTAACCGACCATCCAGCCAGTCATTCAGCCACTCCAAGTCGTCGAGCAAAGATGGCGGGTCGTTCTTTGGCGGGCACTCGAAAGACAGGAAGAAGGACAAGGACAGGTCAAGGGGGAAGCGGAAGCCATTCAACCTCGAGGCCGAGAAGGAGCAGATGAAGTCGGTCATTGCGGACTCCTCCATCGCCGCCACCGGCTTGACCAACGCGCTCCAGAGCATCAACCGCGAGAAGGAGCAGATTTCTGACAACCAGGCCGCCATGGAGCAGTTTGAGGCCTGCAAGCTCCTCCGCCGGAAGGTGCTGCGATACGTGCGTTGTCGTACCCTGCCGAGAGACTCAAAGGGGGGCACAGCTAATTCTCGGTAGATTCACCACGTCGAGCATGAGCAGTACTTGGGTGGCCTGCTCCATGCCAACGACGAGCTCGTGCATGCACTCATGACCTTTGAACAGCTCGACCGGTCCATCGACGCCGACAGCGACTCGGACGATGAACTCGCCGAGCAAGCCCACCTCTACAGAAGTATACCGCGCTGAACCCTTTTCACAGTTACACGTAAACTAATCCTGCCAATAGTGGTCGCGCTGAAGGGCAAAGAGGCCATGGCCGGCTCGCACTCGCCCACGAACTCGCAACCCCCGGACCTCTCCGACCTCAGCATCGCAACTACCGCCGCACCCCCGCGACCGTCTCCCACGTCGAAGCCGAGTCAGCGGGTGCCGCCCAAACCTCCCCGGCCTTCCCCGCCGCCCGCCCCTCGAGCGCAGCCCAAGCCGCAAGAGGACGATGACGATCCTTTTGGAGACGAGCATGTGATTGAGACGCCGGGAGCGGAGCGTGATCAACCTCGATGGTGATGGTCATTGTGGGTTGAGGGTCTGTTTCTTGGTTTCTCTGGACTAGTTTAACAGCGATGTGTTTTCTGAAGTAGTTGTCTATGAGAAGGTGGGTTTTTCTTATAGCAAGAAATAAGCAGTATTTCTAATTGCATATCACTTACACTCATCAATGCAGCAATCTTTGCGACCCGGGAGGGGATTTGCTTCCCGTCTGATACTGACCGTTTACTACCACACGCATTGATTACTCCCACTTACACGGTAAACCAACTTGCGAACAGACTCATAACTCCTGGCCCAAAACAGCATCGATCCGGATGTCTCTAGGGTAGGTAGGGAAGTCGGCTTTCGAATTAATGCCAGTCCGTCTCATCCAATTTACCGCGCCGTCGCCTGATACGCCGCCAGACCCGACTCTAGGCCCGACAGGCCGACTCAAAGTTGCGCTTGATGCCACCGACGGCGGTCTTGGCTCGTCCGACTCCTCCAGCCCTGCCGCTCACTCACTCACTCATCTCTCGCGCGCCGCCCTCACAAGCCCCAACGGGGAAGACGGGAAGACGGGGGGGGGAAGGGGAAAGAGGAGGAGACGCCATTTCACTTCCCACTAGGCCTCCCTCCTGCTGTACCTACCTTAGCCTGGCTGTGCGGGAGAGGCAAGTCGTACAAGTAAAACAAAAAAAACACGCGCGTTTCCCGATGGGAAAAGAATGATTGCTCGGGGCGAGAAGAGAGTCAGTCCAGACCGCTTCCGTTTTTCGTCTCCTCCTCTCGCGTCCACCGCCGTTTAAACCCCAGCACAGAGACGCAGCCTTACACACACGCGCTCTCTCTCAGGTCTCTCGGCGCATGGCCAGAGAGGCGTTCGCCTAAGCAGGCTCTAGTTTAGTCCGTTAGTCCCCCCACGACTGGCATGCACGCAAGGCTGCGCTGCATCGGATGAGATTCCCACCCCCCAGTTCCTGTAAGCCCATAAGCCCATAAGCCCATGAGCCCACTCGGCACGCGATCGAAGTAGGTAGAGCAGAGCAAAGCAAAGCAAATCTCCACCGCCCGCCCGGCGCAGCATGGCGGGAGCATCTCGCCAAGGGGCGATCTCAAGAGGAAAAAAGCAAAACGAATTGTGAGCATCTTGCAGAGAGGCCCAGGAAATCTGACAGCCCCAATGCAACGGCCAGATGCCAGATGCCAGATGCCACCATGCAGATGGGCCCCTCATGTCATGCCCAGTCTCCGTTGTCCCTCCCCCTAGGTCATACATGCTAGTCCAGCAAAGCGGTGGACGTGGACGAGTGGCCGACGTGCAATGCCTTTAATCACACCGGAACACCTGCTCATGCAGCCTCGGGGCCTTCCCGTCAAGCACGGCTCCAACAGATAATGACCAAACGGTGAAGAAAAGTAAGAGCAAAAAAAGAAACCCTGCCGCACCGTAGATCGGGGTGCCCTGAAGATCAATGGAGTCATGGCGGGTCCTCGGAGGCGGCTTCGTGCTGGCCATCGTTCACCGACATTGATGCGAAACGAGTTTGCACCGGATGAGAATCTGCACAACCCGGACAGCGTTGGCTTTGGCTGACAACGAACACCGAGTGTTTTATTATCGCAACGATCCATGATCGGCGCTCTCTGGCCAGTGCATGGCACGAACACCGCGTCCCGGGCCTCTCGTCGCAGACATTTGCCATCGACAGCACGATGCGCAAATGCCCAATGCAAACGGCCACGGACCGGTACCGACGCAGATCCCGTTGACCGGCATGGCCCAGAGATCCCGCTTAGCATCAGCATCAGCATTGCATCAGCAAAAAGCTGGCCAGGGTGGTGCTGCTTTTCGCATGCGATGCGCGCGAGAACCCCCTGCCTCGACTCTTGCCAACCTGCCTTTCAGCTTCGGGGTGCCGGACGCAACACAACGGCCACAGGCTGAGACATGTCGTTTGCACTACGGATGCGCGCCAGGTTTGCGAGTCCTCAAACGACGCCGACGGCATATTCAGCCCAGTTGGCACCCACCGTGGAGAGGGCGTGGAGAAGGTTGAAATTGGTAGAACCTCAAGATGCCTAGAAAGAGCCCCGGAGCGAGCCCGAGGCGGGATTGGGAACGCGCCACATGACCTCAGTCAGCACTCGATGGCTGTCCGTACTCAAAACACTCGAAACGACTCTTTGATGGGATTCGCGAAATTGGCCTCTGCCGTCCGTCGTCCGTCGTCCGCCTTGGATCGGGCCCCCCACCTCACCTGAGGATAGCGCCGTCGAAGCCGCGAAAGAGGGTGTGATGAGGGCTGTGTACCACTTCCTACATGCGCACATTGTACGGAGTAGGGTGGCATGGGATCATGCCAACGCAGCGCAGCGCAGGGCGGTAATTTCTCGCCATCCCCTCCCGATGGAGCAGGACAAAGCCGCCGAGCGTGGTATTGGGTTGTAGGGCCGTCCATCATCCGACTCCTTGGCTAGTAGAAGAAGGCGAGCAGGCACTTCTGCAGAGACTGGGCTGCCATTATGAACCTTCTTTGTTTCTAGCGTCGTATCCGGGGAACGGAAGCGTCGAGGTTATCGCGACAGAAGCAAAGTGCGCGCCGGCATCGAGCGGCCCTCGTGGCAGCCACAGGCCCAGGATATCCCTGTCGGCGCAACTCAGCACCGTGCAGTAAGCAGTTGTACACTGAACAGTACTCCGTATGCCTAGTGGACAGTGGACTCCAGGCCTACCTAGTCTCTGCTTTTTGGCGGGTGCAGATGGACGCAGAGACCATCCATTTTATTTCGTACGGACCCTCTCTTTCGCTGCCCTCCCCACCCACTCCTTCTAGAAGCCTTCCATGGATTGTTTCATGGACTGCGCGGAAATGCCCGTCAGCGACTCGGAGCTGGTCCCTGGCTCCCTTTGGTGGTCACCCTTGGCTGGCATTTCCGGGGGTCAGGGCCTGCATGACGACGGCTGAGCTCCCGGTTGGTTTCCCCGGCGGACAAAGAAAGTGGGCGACGGCGATAGGGGGGAGAGAGGGGCCAATGAGGCATACACAGCAGAGGCAGTGTACGAGGCACGCATGAACAAACAAAGGCGCCGTGGAAAATGGGGAGAGGCCACTCCATCCACCATCAGCACCAGCTGAAAAGAGTCTCCGAACCTGGTCGGGCTGCATGTTGGATGTTGGGCGTCGAACGATCGTCTGTGGCTGCTGCCGAATGGGTCAATGGAGGATGCGGACGGGGATCAATTGATTCACATTCTGCTTCTTAATCCTGGGGAAACGCGATGTGGTGTCGATCATCTGTGATGCAGTTCATGCCAGCGCCCGTTCCCTCCACGATCGGGACGCTCGATTGTTTCAACGGAGCTTTGGGCAATACTGGATTCGATCAAGGCACCGGGCTCGCAAGGGAGAGAGAAGCTCGGATAGGATCGACAAAGGACGTCGTAACGGCTTCGTGAATAGCCGGGAGGCGGGAGCCGTGGCCAACTGGCTGGGCTGGTATGGCTGGGTTTCATGGACCATGGATGGAGTCATGGACCTGCTGGGCGTCCACTGGCCCTCGTCCTTGTCCCAAGCTCCCTCCGATCCTCACTTTCCTTTGTCCCGCAACGGTCACGGACGGCGACCGCAACGCTGCATGTCTTCCACAAAATCGAACCGTCTCCACGGCGGAAGCTGGGTCTTCCAGGCGGCGTGGCGTACGTAGTGGGATTGGCCCCGCGCCAGCCTTTGTAGCCCTGTTCGTTTGTCGCAGCCGTCTCTGGTCATAGCGTGCCGCGTGTTGGCTGGCAAGATAATCAGCCATCTGAACGCTGGGCGTTGGGATGCGTCTGACTGTATCTTGGTACGGTACGAGATGTAGCGCTTGAGGGGGGGATTGGCGACGAGCCTACACGCGCTAAGGTCAAGGCTTGGTGGTAATTGTTTCATCCAGGCCCGAGACGAGAGACGGTTGTCCCCATCGGGACCCAGAATAGCTGCCCTGGCGGATTTGCATTGCTGCTGGCCGTCTTTTGATTTGATTCACAAGGGTCCTGGGTCCTTTTGGGCGCCGGCGCATCGCCTTCTCCGAACTTGGTAGGTTGAAACCTGAAAGAACTATGAGCCACCGCAACACCCACCCTGAATCAAAGCCGTTGGGTCGTGAATGGCGGAGAAGTCCTCGCTATTGTCGTGTGCGGAGTGCGTAGTAGGTCCCGTTGATGCAGGTGAGTCTATTCAGGCTTTGAACGGGGGGACGGACGGTACGTGCGCGGAATTTCTAGAAGGCGGGTGGCGAAAGGCACTGGGCTGTTTTTGGCGGTTGTGTCACTGGTGTGGGTGGACTTGCAGCCATTGGACCATTGCCAGCCCGGCGCAGCCACATGCCGTTGATGGTGTTTGCAAGATCCATCACAATAGCCAAGCCGCCTGCGTAGAGGCTTTATTGAGGGCAATGCGGAGGTGTAGGCGTGACAGGCTATGACCAACAGGCCCCGAGTCCTTTGAGAGGTGGTGGAGGTGGACAAGGGACCGTTACTGGGCCGACCTAATGCATCGCAAACCGCATATTGCACCGACCAAACGTAGGCGATGAATGATATGGGATGTACTTGAGGTGATTGTGCGTGATGCGTGATAGGACGCGTTGAATGGCAGTGGTCTGTTTGAGTGGTTTCTGCTCCGTGCCCCTTTTCCCCCTCCCCTCACCCGTCGCTCATTGCTCGCGTCCCTGGAGACTTTGGGTCGTAAGACCACGATATCGAGGCATGATGCCTGCTTCTCGGGAGCGTTGACCCTGGTCTCCCGCGCCGGCACGGCCAGCATTTCCCCAGCTGGTAAGGGCAAGCTCCTGGCTGTTCCTGGCGTAACTGGACGATGTCGTCTCGCAGTTGTATTGCTGTCGTGAAAGTGGGAGCCGTCCCGGAGCCGCTGCCGTAACACACCTGCCCTGCGTGGGTCCTGTGTCTTGGTCTTGGAGGGATGCCCTTTGTTGTCACTCATCCTTCCTCCCTCCTCCCTCCTCCCTCATCGAATTTCATTCGATCATCGATCACGGGTGAGGCTGGCGACTGGCGTTGGTTGATTAGGCCTTGAGCTTGGAACGAACGGGAGATAGGCGGACTGGGGACTCGGGGCATAAGTCCACCCCGGACATACGCCTCTGCCAGAACGGATGTCGCCCGTCCCGTGCCCCATCTGGTGTACTACGGTATCAGGCATAAGTAGGGGCATATACCACACCCTACGAAAAGCCCACTTTTAGGTCAACCTACAGTGCTAAGTACCCTTGCTATTCGCACTGCTATTATCGATAAGGTATACCTTTTCATTAAATTATACAATTGGTATAAAAATTACAAAATACTTATATTTTCTTAGCTATATTCTATCTAAGACTAGGTACTATTGAATTTTTATTATCCTATTGTATAAAACTTTATAAATATTATATAAGCCCTGCATAAAGAGCCTTACAGGGGGCAATTAGCACTGTAAATTGACATCTAGGCGGGGCCCTCGTAGGGTGTGGTATATGCCCCTACTTATGCCTGATACCGTAGTAAATGGGTGCAGCTCTCCAACAGTGGTGACGGCAGCAGCGAGGCACTAGAAGCGGCACCATACTACGTACGTAGTAGGCAGGCCAGAGACGACACCATGAGCTTCTCGAAGGCCGTCAGAACAATGGGCCATAATCCATGCCTTCGCAGCACGGGGCACACGGGAGACGGGGCCATGAGGGCAAATGGGTGATGGGTAATGGCGCCAAAGGCAAAGAGGGTGTGAGAAACAGACGATGGACAAGGCGCATGGGAGTTGGGACATTTGCATGAACAGGGGGGTTGGAAACACGGGGCAAGCTGGACTTTGCGCGGGCCACCAGCACCTGCCTACCTACTACGTAGTGCGTACGACGGACGATATGAGCAGGACCTGCGACGTGCCTGCGGCAAGCACGGAGGGCAATTAAGGGCCGGGGGTGTTCCAGCTTCCAGAAGGCTTCGAGAAACCTTCCGAGGCAGGCTAGCGTAATTTCCCATTGTGATGCATTGGCCACCGGCCTCTCCACGCAGCCAATCACGCACAGGCAGCTGCGTTCTGGGGGACCGCCACCCCTGCCACGCAACCTTGAAAGGCCTTCTTTTGGCTTCGTTTGTCTGGCGCCCCCTTTTGGACGTGAAGGTTGAACATGGCCCGGTGCTAACTAGCGGCCGAGGAAAATGCGGTGGAGCTTGCCTGGAGGCTGGCGGGCCTTTGAGGATGATTGTTTGTTGTCGCTGCTAGAGGCTTTCCACCGCCGTACTATTGTGATTGTCGACTGTCATGTGCGCCTGCGAATCCAAGGGGGACAATAAGCGGCTTGGTGACGCAAAGGGGGGGTGTGTATATGCGGAGAATTCGTACTTAGTGCGTCGTACATGGCGATGGAACCATCGAAAAGTGTTTGGAAAGGCTGGGCGGCCATTGTTTCTTTCGGGGGAGAAGGGGGGGAATCGTGATGCCCACCATACCGCCACCCCTGCTCATGGCTTTTCTCCATCGCCCATGGCATGGATGAGACGGGACCCGAATGCACTGGAAGTACGGAGTTACTGGGTCGGCAGACTGCTAGTCGGTCTGTAAGGGCAAGCAAGGTACGGCTCCTCAAGTACCGGGCCAAGGTATCGTGCACAGTGCAGGGCGGCTCAGAACCACCAAACTCCATGGTTTCGACTCGAGGCCGACTTCGAGGGGGGGGGGGCGACCGCGGCAGTGTCCATACCACCCGCTCCCGATCCGATTGGGTATGTGCCCCCCCGAGGCTCTGGGGCAGAACCTTCTGATCCATGCGGAGCGACGGTCAATAAAACATCCCACAAGCGGCAGACTTGTGCCTGTTGCGACAGTTGCGTGCATTAAATCACGGGCCCATGACACAGTACCAGCGAGGCAAGGTAGGGAGGGCATCAAGCATCCCAGTGCATCCGACACCCCGGGCCTGGATGTTGGCATTGCTGGATTAGGATTTACGTATCCAGCAGGGAGAGGGGCCGCCGTGGCACCAGCTCAGGCAAGCGAGCGATGGATGGACCGAATCCTTGGGACGGGTAGGTACTTGATCGAAGGCGACTTGGGGGGCAGCAATCAATCAGATGACTCTCGACTCTCGACTGCCGTCCGTTTGTTTTGATTGCATCACACAGGGTTCTCGAAGCCTCACTACGTAGTGGACGGCTGGAGGGGCAGAGCTGGGGTTGGCGGTCCTGATTCGCAGTCGCCGAGATTCAAAGCCAGCGATCGTAGCCTGCGTGGGCGGTGATGGAAATTGGCCAGCGCTCAGCGGTCGACGGAGCGCGGTAAGGTGCCCCCCCCCGTTAGAGGCTTCCCAGGTGATGATGGCTGAAGACGTGGCCGTGCCGCCAAGAGAGGTGGACTCTCAGGTGAGGCAAGCCACAGCACAGGGGGGACGATGGCCTTCTGGAAGCGTACGAAGTGCTTCAGATCTGCCACCCGCTCAGCGACCAGACCCAGCGTGCGCAGCCTGGTGGCCCTGGCCTGACAGCCCAGCTCCGTCGCGCGCCCAAAACCTTGGCTCCATTTAATTGCCCAGGGCAGGATGGGGGCGAGGGGTGAGTGAGACTGGAGAGGAGTGCTGTCGTGTCATGACGTCGGCCCCGGTTGCTTGCTCAATGCGTGGGCGGTGCTCGTACGTACGAAGTAGTGGTTAAATCAATCAATCGTACGTAGTGCTACCGCCGGGGTTCGCGGACAACCAGCCCAGCCCAGCCCTCGGGAGAGAGAGAGGGGGTCAGAGAGAGGCCTGTTCGCCATCCCGAGGGAGAGGGAGGCGGTATCAGAGGCTGGACGAGGCTGGAAGACCCTTCCAACGCGTGCATGCATCGGCAACCGCATCTCAACCACAATCGCAAATCGCAATCGCGCACGGCACGGCATGGCTATGACGGGCATGGCCATCATCTATGGCGTTTGGTTTGATTGCTTCCTAACCCGATGGCTAGCTGGCTGGAGTCGAGCACATTATTACAAAGTACACCGTATCGCTGCCGCATTAAACCAACCCGGAATCAACCTGGAACCAACCATCCGGCCACGCCACCCATCCGGGCAATAGACAAGACGGGAGGCGTCCACTCGCAACTCGCATCACCCATCGCCAGCAGAAATGTCGCCCAACTTGCAAAAAGGTACAACGGCCGACGTACCAGGCTGACAGGGACAGGCCTGCTTCCGTTTGCTTGCATCCCATCCCAACCCATCCGTCATGGACCGGGGGTGCTTTGAAAGCCCCCCCCCGTCCCCCCCAAAAGCTCATGCCACGGCCGCCCTTTGTCGTCCAGAAATCCAGATGAGCAGGACCACCAGCTGGCCCCAATCACTCACCAGCGTCAGGCCCCCCGCCCTGCGCTGTACGACAGCAACCCTTTTGGTTGCCCAGTCTAGGATCCCCTCGCAAGACCCGTAACGGAGAGGTAACGTAGGTAGGTATTCGTACGTTTGCCCTGCCCTTCGACTCAGGTTCCCTGCACGCTCCCCCGTTCGAGGTGTGAAGGTGTGTGAAGGTGAGGTGTAGGCCATTTTCTCGATGGGGCACCGCCGCGGCGGCCGGGGGGAGGGGGGACCACAGTGCTGCACACCTGAAGGCTGGGCGCATTGAGCTGCCGGGACGGCGCACTGTGCGCACTGTGCATGGGTACCTGTCGCGGGAGTGGATGCTGGAGCGGGACGCTGGAGTGCATCGCATCTCCCGTCAGGTCGAGTCCATGCCTCCTTCCATGGCCATGGATCTCGCTCAGGCTCTCACTGTCTAAAACCTAGTGGCCCCTGTTCACTGGGTGCCCAAGGTACATGGTATTATTAGCAGGTAAGTAGCCTAGCACTATTAGTAGGTGTCAACCTATTTGGCTGGGCGACGGAGCATGTAGCCACCCGTTCGTTTCAATGCCCACGGTCATTTCTTTTGGCTCCCATTCTCGGGCTGGCAGGGCTCACGAGGGGGGTACCCTCATCTTGGAGGCTGCTATTTTGATGCTGCTTAGTCTAACCCGTCACTCCGTCACTTCACTCCGTCGCTCGCTGCTATTGTGCCCACCGCCTTCGCCACACGCCCTTGTTTGCATGGCCCTCTCCCATTCACTTATTCACTCTCCCGCTCCTCCCATCCATCCTCACACGCCCTCTCCCCACGCCCACCTTCCGCCCACCTCCCGCCCACCTTGCGCTTCACGCCCTCCAGAGGTTACCGCGCTCGCTGAGCTGGCTGGCTGTCTTGCCTCTGTCTCGCTGTTATAATAGTGTCGACACTCTCCCCCCCCCCNCCCCCCCCCCCCAGCCGTGTTTGTCCCAGCTTCTGCCCGTGATCAGAAACCTCCCTCGTCGTCGTCGTTGTCGTCCCTTCTGTTGATCTACGCATTCGCCCTTTTTCTTGCTGCCACCTGCCACCTGCCGCCTCCCGTCTGCCGCCTGCCACCGCTGCCACCCCCCGTCCCGTGCTTGCTCCATGCCACCGCCTTCTTCCTGAGATCTGGCGCACAGAACACACTCGACGAGATCCAACCCAGACCCTCGCACCTACACCACCATCACCACCACCAACCGCCACCACCCGGCAAACCACCAAAACAACGCCTCCAAACGCTCCTCCTCCGCCTCCTCGACTTAACCTCCGACATCCGGTACGTTCGACTTCCCTTTCCAGCTCTTGGGTGCACGCCCTTGCCTGTGCGTCGTCCCCCGGGCTTCCTTGTTCTTTGTTACACTCTCGCATTGCCGTCGTTTGATCCCTGCTCCATCGCGCGCCGCAGTTGGTTTGCACCGCGCGTGTTGGAGTCCCGCTATTCACTCCCTCCACCTCACGATCCCTGCCCCGGTCTGGAGTTTTTCGGGGCCTCCACTCCACGGCTTGCCTTGTCACGTCCCGCCTAGAGACCCAACCTGACATAAAGGCTTGGCCCCTACCTGGCCTCGATCGAGCATCTGCTCCTTGACCTCCCCTCTACCCGTTCTCCTCGATCACATTCCTTGAACTATTTCATCCTCGATCCGATCCTTATCCAGTCTCCTCTGCTGGTACTTGCGATCGTCTTCTATAAACCATCTTTTCTTGGGCCCCATCTACCTTGACGTGACTGACCTTCGGTACCTGCATTTAGGGTCATCGTGAACAGACCACCCTGAGATCCCCTCGTCACTGTCAACTCAGACATCCCACCTCTCGATATCCTTTACGAGTCGCTGTGTGCATCAACATTCACCAGACCGTCCTGCGCCACTCGGGTCATCTTCCTGCCAACCACTGTCAAACGTCGCTTCGCCCGCTAGCCGGCAAGAAAATTTTCCCACTCAACTCCTTCGCCTCGTTCGCTCGTCCCGCTCGCGACCCAACCCACGCATCCACCTCGTCGTCTCGGCCCAGCCAAATTCGCGTCGCCTGTCATTAATCTGGCAACTATTCTCGTCGCGGGTCGACCTGTCATCACTCCCTTCCTTACCGCCTCCCTGAGGACCTCACTTCGCGTCAGCGCCTCCAACATTGTTTGCGCTCGGAATACGACAGGTACGTCGCATAAAGTTTTTTTCCTTGGGCACCTCGGCTTCGACCTCCCACTCGCGCCCGCAAACTGGCCTGGGAGTGATCTATGCTCACGCTCCCTGGCCGACACCACAATCATGCCGTCTATGGCAAAGGGGCAACAAGCCTTTCTCTTGTTGTCCGGGCCATTGTCTTTCCCTTCCCACACTGAATCAGTCCAATACGACATTGGAATTTGACGCTGACCATGACCTCTTCGTACAGCCTGACCGCCTCCCTTTTTGTGAGACGTTAATTTCAAGTCCACCTTGCGAGATTGCGATCGAACGCCCTACGGCTTAAACGGTCTCACTTCGCAAATATGATGAGCGGCATGCGATCACCAGCTCCTACGGAGGTTATGGACATTACGAACATGCTGAATAAGAAAGCCGGCCAACTGCAACTCCACAACAGCCTCATGGATCACCACCACCAACTCCCTCTCGTCAAGCCTGAGCCCGGTATGGAGCGATCAGTCTCTCCTCACGGTTCCGAGCACTCGCAGTATTCAACCCCCCATAGCATGAGCCGAGGGTACCCTTCACCGTCTGCTATGCACGCACCCATGCACCTTACCAACCCCATGCCCACTGCTATGCAGCTTTCCGGTTATCCCGATATGCCAAACATGGGCATGCCCAACATGGGAATGCAGCACATGCCTCAGCAGCAGCCCCAGCCCCCCCAACAACCCGTTAAGGCCTACCCCTGCAGCACTTGCGGAAAGGGATTCGCTCGACGAAGTGATCTCGCTCGACATGGTAAGTATCGTCGTTGGATGGTATCTCGCTCTTGCTAATGAAGAACAGAGCGCATTCACAGTGGCGTCCGACCTCACGTCTGCGACTGGCCCAACTGCGGAAAGATGTTCATTCAACGTTCGGCCTTGACAGTCCACCAGAGAGTCCACACTGGCGAGAAGCCTCACCACTGCGAGACTTGCGCGAAGGTTTGTTTATCAACCTTTCAGCTTGCTCCCTCAATACTGATTTCAAGCAGCCTTTTAGCGACAGCAGCTCTCTCGCTCGTCATCGACGCACTCACTCGGGGAAGCGACCCTACAAGTGCCCCTATGCCGACTGCCAGAAGACGTTCACCCGCCGCACGACTCTCACTAGACACCAGAACCACCATAGTGGAACTATCGAGGAGGCCGCTGCTGCTACCGCTGCCGCTCTTGCTGCGTCCAAACCTAAGGGCATGACGCAGTCTCGATCCGATAGCGACCACATGTCTGCCCACGGCTCTCCTCTCACCACTCCTTCTCCCGCTCAGCGCACCATGTCGATGTCTCCGAGCGTCGACCTGTCAGGGAATAACAGCATCCCCCGCCATGCCGGAGACTTCCAATATCTTCAGCAGAACGGATCTCTACCTGTGCACCTGCGTGTTGGCAGCCCCGTGTCGACTTCGTCAGGCGGCTACAACAACATCCGACCTACATCGCACCCAACCAACTACGGCCCCCCTCCGACTCTTGAGCCAAGCCTGGAGCAGCACCAGGGCGGCACTGGAAGCGTCGGTGGCAGCCCGCACATGGCCAACGTTGGCTGGCAGTCGCCGAACGTGGTGTCGCCATCCCAGTCCGGAGCTGGCTACGTCTACCCCGACCCCGAGGCCTACCCGACGAACCAGGCCATGAACCAGATGTACTATGCCCCACAGCACATGCGACGACCTCAGAGCACGGAACCTGGAATGGTACACATGGCTTAGGTGGCCGGTCTATCTGCAGAGGTTGCGGAACAGGCTTCTCGCTGGCCTGGGGCTACCGGCCCAACACATTGATACCCTGTATTTGTCGTCAAAGATGTGCCCGTGATGGGATACGCAGATTTCAAACGGCGTTCGCTATCGGACTGGATCCCCTCGACACTTGTCGAAAACTGCATGGACTCGGAATTACATGCCCACGGTCACCTAATGCCGCACCACCCGCGACGCGTGGGCTCACTCCTTGACGGAGCATGTTCGGAATGCCATTTTCCTTTGCTCGTTTTTCTTAAATCTCGTCATTGATTCCCAAACCCCAACGTGGTTTCTTTTCCTTTGTTCAAGCTCGAAATAGACTGGCGGCCGGCAACCTTACGAAGATGGGCACTGTATCCACGGTGTTCAAGGGAAGGGAGTTTTAACTGGAAGGTTGCTGTGGCTCTTACACGCGGGATGCGGGAAGAAGACGGCAGGCATTATGGGAAACACGAGACGCTGGCCTCTTTGCTGTATGTATTTATTACTTGATAGAGACCCGGAACGGGGATTAGGGAGCAACCACACACCATAGACTTGATATTACATGCGAAATATTTTTTGTACCTGCCACCTACCTACCTACATGCATGAGAAGAAGAGAGGAGGTCCCGCGCGGGCCGTTCCCCGCGATCCGGCATACACACGGTGACATAATTGACTGACTGCCGGCGTGAGTGTATGTCACCCAAACCTGGTAGGGTAAGAAGCCGGCGGCTGCAGGCTCAGACAGGGCGGTGGTTGGTTGGCTGGTTGGACCAGGATGTGATCCGTGCCAGCTGCATCCGTGATTTCTTCGATTTCCCCCAGATTCGCCGCTAGGGAACGGAGCTTTGAGACAGATGACACTGCGACTACGCACAGCGTCTGTGCTCGCCATCTGATTGACAGCAACGGGAAAGGGGCGGGAAACAACCCGATGGAGTGGGCATCGATGCAGTAGCACCCGACCTTTACCTTTGGGCTAGGGCGCGTAAGGGGTGGCGCTCAGCGGCGACGAGCGATGACCACGACGACAACGGCCCCGGGTTCTCTGTCATGAGACGGGAAGAGGAGTGGATGGATGGGGGAGTGGAGGGGAGGGGAGAGCAAAACAAATCGAGCGAGTCGGGGCCGATTTTATAATCATGGAGGATGCTCGATTTTCCGATTTGTAATCGACGACATATTAAAAAATGACGGCCCAGGGGGTCTAGGTCCCCAACGACAGGACAGCATTCAACGGCCTTTGGGGGGGGGGGGGGGGGGGGGGGGG